>CATIWM010414982.1:0-47205 GCA_949671775.1 Mallotus repandus | reverse complement strand
ATGCAGATGCAGATGGACATGACGATTAAAATTAATTGCTAATTTTATGTCAATATCTTCATCTTTTTGAACATGTATTATTAGAAAATATTATACTTTACATGTTTGACTTCATCTTTCTATTTATAAATATCATTAAGTTAAAATGTTTATATTTTGTCCATCCTTTTGTATATTAAGGTTAAAAAAGATGAATATTGATCGGGGCCATCCAATTTATATGGACTAATATAATCTTATATAGTACATGAATATAATCTAAAATGTAAAAAAATCATGTATAAAATTAATACATACACACTAGATGTACATGTTATAGAATAAGGAGTTTGAAGATACCTAACAATTTTACACTGGTGAAGTAAAATTAACTTTGCGAAGTGCTTTGCTTATAGAACCTAGTAAACTTTGTAATAACAGTACTCAGTAGCCCAAAAAATGACTTTGTCACTTTACCCGAAAAGAATCTCCATTTGTCACTTCACTATATCGAAATTATGAGATATCCTCTGATGGCGTATGATATTGGTGAAACACTGTTGATTGACGGTGTAAGATAACTATAGCCAAAAAAGTAACCGATTGTTGGGATTTTTATGTAATCTTACAAATATGGGACTAATAATTAGTAGTTGTTCACGAATAAGACAACAAATATTATTATTGAAGTGCCTCAATTCTTCAAATAACTTTGTATGACTTCAACAATAGATAATGAACATTTTACTTCAACACCATCCCATTTCTCAACTCATTTTGGTAGACTGAAACAAAATAGATATTTTGCATTACAGCAATGACATGCAACTGTGGCCTTCCATCCACCATATGTGTAAGCACAAATGAAAATAATCTAGGGAGGAGGTTCTTTGGTTGTGCATTTGAATCGGTAAGAAATGTGCTTTGGATTTACATAATGTTTTCAAGTCATATAATTGTTTTGCATGTATGATTTTTCCTATCTTTATATGTTGCTGAATTTAGTAATAAAATCTTTTAAATGACAGGGTGGTTGTGGGTATGTAATGTTGGTAGGACATAAAGTACATTCAACATAAAGTAGAATACATAAATAGATTGAGAAGAGAGAATGAAAGGCTGAAAATTGCTTACGTTGCTCTTGATATGGATAAATCCAGAAAATATATGGAGTGTGTATTGATGGAAAGAGAACTGGATGAACTGAAAAAAGATCATGAGATTATTGTCAATGACAATAAAAAGAAGGATTCTAAAATTGCAAGGTCTGAGTGTCTGATTGCAGGTTTGAAGGAACAAAATAGAATTGCTCTGGAAATAATGGACCGGGTCAATGAAAAGATTCTGTAATTGAGTGCACGGTTAGAAGTGTAATTGTAAGAGCTGGGGACGCTTAAATCCAAACTTGAGGTTGCTATATCCATGAAAGAAATTTGAATTTCGTTGTCGTTATTATAAAATGATATGAAGGGACGTCAAAGTTGTAGCTTTTTTTCTTTATTTTTTTTGTTTTTCGGAATGTATTGACGAATGTTAAAAAGAACTATTTTTATGATTATTAGAAACTGGTTAATTTTCTTTTAAAAAAAAGAGCTATTAATGTTTAATTTTATGGATTATATTAATGTTCATATCTAAACATGGTATGATGTTTTTTTGCATATTATTAAACTTATAATAACACATAAAATTAATGTACAAAATATACCATGTTTATAGAGATAACAATTATGCAGACACAGTCAATATATATATATATTTGACACATACAAGCAAATGTATTTAAAATATGGATTGTTATTGATTTACACTTTACCTAAATTAATACATTTAGGGCATTAATATACTTTCATGGCCATTAACATCTTTTTTTCCTACCATAACAAAATATTACATAGCACAAATATTTTGCATAAATATTATAAAAGCTTGACGCTTCATTGGGATGTAACGTTGGTCTGCTATGTTACATATTTTGACCACACTTTTCGTCTGCATTTTATGTAACAACAAATGCATGTTCTGTTAACAAAGCAAATGACCATGGACCTTATTTTGACTTATAAACAATAGATAATTTTTGATGAAGTAGCATTTTCATTTCCATATAATTACAAATGAAAATGTAATTGAACTATTATAGTTTGCTTCAATATTAACACTACAAGATATGAATAACTTAATGCCTATGGTTATGAAGAAGTTGTTTATACATAGCCTCATACCGTGCATAAACATCATCATTACTCAACCTTCCTTCTCCAATGGCATTTGGAGGTGTTCCGGTGAATTTACTATTTTGAATCGGTGCATTTGGCTGGATAGATGACATAACAACTCGCCCACCACCTTGCCTCCCTCCCGAGCACCTCCCCCACCTCTATGATCGTCTCCTTCGCTGCCTCCATGAACACCTCCTCTACCACCTCGACCATATCCTTCACGGCTTGCTAGTATACGAGTAGAATGTGGCCTTCCACGTGTGATTGTGACACGAGGGTTAAGAAGTGTTGCACCAGCTGTCTCTTCATTATCATTAACATCACCTCTAACTTATGACTCATTATCTGCAAGTCCACTCCAATTCAGCAATTCATCTATAATAATTTCCAACGTTTCTTTTAAAAATACCCTTTTTCTTCTACAATCAATAGCCAAATCAGCACATTGGTTGAATGAATTTTGAAGTTCCCTATATCTCTTATACTCATCTGTTATGTTTGGATAACCTCCAACAAAGAAAATCTTTAAATGGCAATGGTGAACGTCTTTTCCCCACCTCCTTGGCACATACCTTTCGTTGATCACATGAACATCTTCTTTGGATATAACTGTGAAAATGTGGCATCACAGAATACCAACTGTTTCAAACTTCTTGCATTCGCAATCTAAATAATTTCCTTTTTCCCTGTACTCAACAGTGTATTTGAATTCTTTTTTATAATAATCATTTATAATTTCCCGTTCACCTACTCTGAACTTTTCAACGCCATTATCAGGTGTTGGTGATTGGCCTACCTCATCAATATGAAAACACCAAATTCTCTTTATTTCATCTTGTATTTTTGTAAATATTGCATACGTGAAAGCCCTTTGGAAAACCTTCTCCCATGGAAATTGTGAAATGCAAAGTATTTCATTCTGTTTGCATTCATAATTAGCTTAAAACTTTTTCTCAATCTTATTACTTAGAGCGATCTCATATTTATCTACAAATTGCTTCAGTGTACTCATTGAATTAATATATCCATTAAAGTATGAATGCATACTTTCACTCCTTTGAGTTGACACCATTCGAGCCCAAAATAGGTGCTTGAGGTAAACCGGTACCCGGCTTCACTTTTTCCAATACAATTTAGCGAGGTAGTCATTCCTCTCCAGTCTATAGTCTGTTAAAAATTTGCTCCAATTTTGCTCAAATGAGCTGATGGTCAGGCCGTCGAATATAAGAGCTTTAAATTCGGCTATAGCTTTACTAAATTCCCTGACGTGCTTGAATTTTTCACTAACCTTGCACATTATATGCCACGTACAAAATCGGTGAACAGTGTCGGGCATTACCTCCATCACAGCTCTCTTTATGCTCTCACATTGATTGATAATTATGGCGATTGGATGTATGTTGCCCACGCCAGCTAACCATGTCGTGAAAAGTCATTTGAACGATTCAATGTCTTCATGGGAAACTATAGCATATCCTAACAAGATGGATTGCCCATGCTGGTTGACACTGACAACTGTTGCAAATGGAATCTTGTAATGGTTAAGAAGGTATGTGGTGTCGAATGTGATAATGTCATAGAATTCCTCGTATGTAGCTTTACTATGAGGATGAATCCACAAGATGTTCCTTAGTCTACTTTCATCATCAACATCGATGGAATAGAAAAATTCCCTCTCTTGTCGTTGCATCCTCATAAACAGCTATCGAATTGACTTGGCATCGCCCTCACTTAACATCTTCTTCCTTTCACTATGGATGAAATTCCTACAGTCCTTTGAAGTGCAACTTAAATTTTGTAGGCCACCACATTGTACTTTCATAAGTCTAACACTTTTGTATGGCTTGATGCCTGCTATATCATTTGCTATAAGATTCCGTTTCATGTTGGGACTTAACTTCCTGTAAGCAGCTATTAACCTACTCATATCAGGAATAAGCTTATTGTTATGTTCGTTTTTAATTAAACTAACAACCCAAACCCCTTCTCTCCTCACTGCATTTAAACGTGCAGGGCAGCTTATCCTCTAACTTTTCCTTTTCGCATATGATTTTCTACCTCTATCGCAGCTTATTGTTTAATACTTTCTAGCACCATCGTTACCCTTCTATCCTCCTCTCATTGTCACTGTGAATCCTTTCAACTTTGCATGCGCTTAATATGCTTCAACAAATTTATCCAGACTTGTAAAATATGTGCCTGGTTCAGGACCTATTTTGGTGCCATAGTTATTTGTCAATCTGTCTTCCATTTCATTCACCTCATAAGTTAGACTATCTTTGATGTCAGCCACATCATCCATTGGGTTATCTTCGATTTCTAGCTCATCATCAGTTGGACTACCTTCGATTTCTCGCGCATCATCACACTACAACAAAAAATATTTTAAATAACATTTAAATAATAACATTTTTCATAAACGTTATTTGAAAGGGATAAAACTATATATAAACAACATTTTTAAAAAATGATATTTTATCTTTCATTTCTGGACATTTGCATAACATTTATAATAATTGTTATTTAAAATAATATTTTAAATGACATTTCTTTTATCACTAATAATAATTGCATAATATATTTGCTAAATATGCATGTATTATGACATTTTTACAAATATTTAAAAAATTAAAAAAATAACACTTTTAATAAATATTACTTAATATGAATAAAGTAACGATATTAATAATAAATAATATTAACAATTTTATCTATTGTAACATTTATTTTATATCAAGAAAATTTTACAGTCAATATGTTACTAATTGATATTTTGTAATATTTTTTTATAATATTTATTATAAATGTTGTTATATTTTTGTTTATTATGACATTTACAATGATATTTTTTTATTGTTAAGTGTTCTTATTTAATTAAAAAATATTATTTTTATATTTATGTTTAAATTTGACGGTGAGAAAGAAAGGTTTTAAATTTGAAAATCTCCTAACTATATCAAACTTTTATCTATTCATACCTAACTCAACATCTACTACTTTAAAAACTTAAAAAATTCCTTTATCCCTTATCTATTTTTATTTTAAATTTAAATAGAGTTTGCAGGATTTTCATTCAACTGTCTGCAAAATTCTCCAACTCTAGCTTTCTTTCTAGCCGGTTCCACATACTTGACATAGAAATTGATTTGAGCATTTTATTATCTCCAAGGTATGTTGGCTTCATTTTCTTTTTTTTAAACCTTACATATTGCTACTGCTTGTTTTATTTTTGCTATCAAAATCTAAAATACCAAGCAATAGTGGCTTGAATGATGAAAAATCATGTAAAAAAATCATATAAAGTTGCCAATTCAATTTTGTAGTGCCTGCCATTTTATTCCTTTCTATCCCTCATTCTCTTGTATTGGTTGATTTATTTTTATTTATTTGTATATAAGATATTAAAATTTTTTAATTATCTATTTATATGATTTTTGTTTATTTTGTTAACTGTGGTACAGGTACATGAAGGATTATCAATGGAAATTGTTTATTATAGAAATAAAGATTATACGAATTATTGTTTGCTGACAATAGCTACAAAAATATTAAAGAATGTAGAATTTTATTATCATTATTGTATTAGATTAGAGTTGTATCTTTTTTTCATTTTTTTTATTAAATATATTTTTAAGTTGTGTTAATTTACTATATATAATTGTAATGTTGCAATTTATTTTTAATTATAATACTTACATTTTATTTGAACAATAAAATCGTGTCTTTCAATTATGATGCTAATAAAATTCATTTTTATTTATAAAATAATTTCAATTTATAAATATTTACATAGTAACATAATATTAATTTATAAAAGCCTCCACTCATACAAATGTTGTAATAAGTCATTAAATGTTAATAAAATATAAATATGTATAGTAACATAATATTAATGTAACCAATATAATAAAAGTGTTGCAATATAGTATTTTAGTAACATTTAATAAATGTAGTACGAATATTTTCAAGTAATATTTTTGAAATGTTGATAGATGGTAGTATTATGAAATTGAATAAATACTTTTAATAACATTTATTAAATATTAGTTAAGTGAATTTATTGCAACATAAAAAAAATATCACAAAAAATTATTACAAATGTTATTATAAATGAATACCGACAAATAATGAAAATGTTGTTTTAATATACAGCCATACCGAATAAAGCTACATTTGAATAACATTTAAAAAAAATATTGGTATAGATTTATAATAACATTTTTTATATTTTATATAACATTTGATCAATGTCATTTTAAGCCTTTTTTGTTGTAGTGTTAGTTGGACAATCTTTCATTGCAAAAGTATCATTTTTTGAACTAGGCACATCACATTCTTTCTCTCTTTGTACAACAACATTTCTATTTAATGAATCTTCACATTCATAACCATCGCCAAATATCGTTGACATGTTATTGTCTGGAGTTTGTTAGTCTAATTACGAAGATATCAAAATTTTACTAGTGATTTAACAGAGGATGTTGTGGCTTTTGAAAATGAAATAGGGGAACAATTTACACTCCAACAATCTTAGCTTCACCATGTCATATTTCAACTTCACCACTCTATTTGCTTATCTATTATCAATGTTAATTCAGTAGTTTACCGTGCATCAGTAAAGATACCATACTCGAAGAATGTACTGTGTCGTTTAATCTTCCGGAGCTTTTTAGGTAAATTATGTTTCATTGTTAATGGTTTTACCTTCCTTGTTTTATTATTAGTGGTTTTTTTCTCCTTTTTCATTTTACCGTTGATCATAGCTTTTTCCATTTTACTGTTAAAATCTCCCTCCTGGTCATAATTGTCTTTTCACGTTGATTGACTTTTTCTAGCCAAATTGACTTTGCTAGATTCTATCCGCATAGATTTAGTGGTAATTAAAATAGGACGAATTGCACAGTTGGTGTGCGAACTTTTTAATTTTTGTTATTTTGGTGGTCAGACTTTTTTTTTTTTTTGCAATTGAGTGTTTAAACTTATTAATTTGTATCATTTAAGTGTTTTTGGCCGATGTAGGGTGGCCTGAATGTACAATTAGCATAAATGGGTCCCATTTTTAGCCATGTAGTATGCCATGTCATTATACATATGTGCAAATTATATTGAAAGTCTAAAAAGCCCTTATACTAGGAACTTGGTTTTGAAAAAAAAAAACAGAGAACCAAAGAACCTTGAACCATCTCCACCTAGCCATAAACCACGACCACCACCTCCATTTTAGATTTTGATAAATCAGTTTGGTACACTATCAATAGAACCCAAATGAAGAACCACCAAACAAACACAGAGTAGAAAGACTGCTTCTGGGGATGAAATCATATGTTACTGCTACTTCATATACTGTTGTTGGCCTACAAATAACAATAAATAGCTTTAGTCAAGAGTTTCTAATTGGCTAAGGTTCTCTTGGTCGTGTTTACAGATGGGAGTTTTCAAATGGAAATATAATGGTAAGCTTGAGGGTGCGAAAGCAAATATCGTATGAACTAGGAGTGGCTCTTCTATTGATTGCTCTTTTAAAAGATGCTTCAACAGTCACCACCATAACCATGGGTACAATTGAGAGTGGTGAGCTTGAGAGTTCTCTTTTCTCAATAACATAAAAGAAAATAAAAGAAACAAAAAGAATTGGGAAAAAAAAAGGAAGAAGACGATGGAAATAAATAAAGGGAAGAGTAGACGAAGAGTAGAGATTCGTTTACCTTTCTCTTTCTCACCAAACGCAGAGCAAAGAGCGTACGCTACAACAAAAAATCTTTATAATGATATTGATCAAATGATATATAAAATATAAAAAATATTATTATAAATCTATACCAACATTTTTTTAAAATGTTATTCAAATGTGGCTTCATTTGGTGTGGCTAGATATTAAAACAACATTTTCATTATTTATTGGTATTCATGTATAATAACATTTATAATGATTTATTGTGATATTTTTTTGACGTTGCAAAAAATTCACTTAACTAATATTTAATAAATGTTATAAAAAAGTATTTATTAAATGTCATAATACTACCATATAAAAATATTTTAAAAATATTACTTAAAAATATTTGTACTACATTTATTAAACATTATTAAAATACCAAATTGCAACACTTTAATTATATTGGTTAAATTAATATTATATTACTATGCATATTTAGATATTAGCATTTAACTTCACTTGTTATAATATTTGAAAAATGTCAATTTTAATAATTATTTTACAAATTTATTTTTTATATTTAACAACTTATGACAACATTAATATGTGTGAAGGTTTATTGAAAATTAAAAAGCCATTTTAATATCTATTATTGCTCATAAATTATAAAGTTATATATATTTTAAGAAATAATATTAGCCAAAAAAACAATGATATGAAAAATAAAATTTATTTGATGCTTATATAACAATTAAATACAATTATCATCTGGAAAATTAAGAAAACTCAATACATTTTATCAAATTTTCTTATTAAATTTTAGTAAAACATATAAAAATAATACAAGTACTATTTTTTCCACATAAGAATTTATCCATCACTCAAATGCCCATTAGTTCTCCATATGGACCTTATTTTCCTTTTCAGGTGTGAAATCATTCTTGATGTTGAACACATAGCGAATTTCTTTTGGTGTCTTCCTTTTGATCATGTCAGCCATGGTGTGGCATGTTAAATCCAGCAAACCCTTCATGTTTAGGTAGTTAGTAGCCTACAAAGCAACAAAAGCTAAAATAAGCCTTGGTGTGATGTATGGAGTAATAGAAAATCTTTGCTTGGCATTTTTTGAAGCTGTAGACAAAATGATTAGCTTATAATACAAATTATATCTAACATTAGCATATAGCTTAATTATAATCAACATAAGCAATTTAATTAACATATTAGAACCAAAAATACTTATCCTAAGAATGCATCTCCTAAAAGATGAAAAAGATAGATTGCAATTTTATATGACTTCAAATTTGTAAAACTCATGTATTTTCTAAGTATGTCTGTTATTATAAATTTCTCTAGTTGATAAGTTCACTCTAAACAAGTAGGCCTAGCGAAGATTACCTTGGAAACCTCTTAGTTGACCAAATTTCAGTGTGCTTGTACGGACACAGTAAAGTAAGAAAAAAAACATTGATTTTCAAACATAATGAGAACTGATGGAGAAGAAATAGTTATAAATGGTATTGGCAAAAAGGCACAAAAAAGGTAGGCAACATTTTCTTAATAGAATTTATTACTTTCGTTAAATATTACTGAATATAATGGAATACGTTACTACAAGCCTAGTAAAACTTAAAGTTGCATGAAAGAAGAGATGAATCCAATACCATCATCAACTGTGCTTCATGTATCAGTACATCCGCTATAAGGATTTTAGGATGTGAAGCGATTCATCTCCTCATCTATGAAGCAAGAAAAGAAAGGAGAATGGCAGAAAAAAATATGTATACGTCATCATTTGAAGACGTCCCGTTCTTTAGCATTTTTGCAAGAAATGACTTTCTCCATACTTGAATTTGCACTCCAATGGTCTATACCCTTCTCCATCAGGCTATTTCCAAAACTCACTCTCCTCTTTAGACACATTTCCATCAACCTCTTCAAATAAGAGATAAAAAATTAAAATAAAAAATAAAGTGATAAATATACCAAAAAAAAGATAAGAGTTTTTCTTGCTTCATAGATGAGGAGATAAAAAGGAGATTTTTTTTATTTTTATTTGTTTTAAGCAAAAGTAAGACAAACCTAATTTTAATTTTGATTTGAAATTATAATAACATTAAATAAGTGTAGTAAATGTTGCAGAACTTCACATTATAATAACATTTTGTATTAAATGTCAGTTTAATTAGAAAAATATTGTAATTGAAAATTTTACAGTAATATTTTTTTAAAATATCTTTTAAATATGATTTTATTTATTTAAAATGACATTTGTAAAATATGTCATTTATAAAATGTTACTGTATGCATTTTTTGTTGTAGTGGTACTTTCGCTTTGCTGCTATGTGCTTTGATTTTAGTCTGTGTGGTGTGTTATGTTTTTGCTTCACATGATCGTACTCCACTCGAAGGTTTTTCTGGTTGTCCTTCTACTTTAGAGCTGACTTTATTTTGGGGATTTGATCTTCAAGGTAAGAAATTGTATAAGGTTCAATCAGAGCTGTTGATTAAGGATTTGGTTATGCAAATTGAGCCTCCTTCTTCTTAATAAACTCAACGACTTGTGGTGAAGATATGGTGACGGTTTGCAGTGAACAAATGGCCCTGTAAGAGGATCATTACCTTGTTGGGTTTCAAGAACGTCACCATTTTTAGTTCTTGTAGCAATGAGCTTATGGTTTTCTTAAGTTATTTCAGCTTTTTACTCCATTCTCAATTCTTTATTTTTGTAGGGAAAGTGAAAAAAGAGTGGCTTTTCATTTTTAAATAGGTAAAAAGAAATGATTCATGGTGATGAATATAGTGGGTGGTGGTGTCTCTTTAAGCCATTGCATTCTTCTTCTTCTTCCTTCTTGTATTGCTTTTTTTTTTTCAAAAGCAAATCTCTAGGTTTAAAAAGAAAATTTTGTATTAAAGCTAAGGCATTTTAGACATGTACAATAACATTTGTAAGTGAATGCTGATGTGGTGAGCTGCACGGCTTAAATTGAGTTCCATTAGTGCTGACTGCATATTTCGGTTAAAACTATTTAAATGATATAAAATTAGTGAATTTAAACACTCAATTGTAAAAAAAGTCTAACCACAAAAAATAGCAAAAATCGAAAAGTTCTCCCACTAATTATGCAATTCTTCCATTAAAATAAGTAACATTTAATCAACTCCACATAAATCTGAAAATGCATCTGAGCCCGAAATGAAATGAAAACACACAAAAGATTCATTCTACTAGGACTCATCTATATCGTAGCAAAATTCTTGGTAAAATTGCATTGTGAATTATTGTTTGATTAAATTTTTTTAATTACGATTACTTTTTTTTATCTGTGTTTTTTAAATATTTTTATACTTTTTTATTTTTCATGTTGTATATTTGTATGTCTTTTTTTTCTTCTTTTGATTATACAAAATTAACCAAAATTTTATCACTAATTATAACAAAATTTGCAAAATTAATCTCACTAACAATAATTTTTCAGCAGTAAAAAAAATTGAAATGATTATGATTGATATTTCTTCTTCTAATTTTATCTTTAAATTTGTGTTTTTGGTGCTTGATTAATTTTTTGTAATTTATGTTTTTTTAATTTGATTAGTGAGTGGTCATTAGCACTTGAATGATTCTTAAATTCTATTTTTTTTCCATTTTATTTTTGAATTTGCGTTTCTGATACTATAAATATTATAGATTTTTGTCAATTCATAAGTTCTCGTTCATTTGATGAGTGTGTGTTGTGATTTTTTTTATTATTTTGGGTGTTTCAATAGCTGTTATTTGTTATTTTATTTGGTTGTTTCATTTATTTTCATAATTATTTTGATTTTTTCAGTTGTTTTAATTATTTTTTAGTATATAAAAATAATTATTATATTTTTAAAATAATTATTTTCAAATATCATATTTTTGGAAGAAAAAAATTAACTGCATTAATTTTTTTTTTTTTTGGTAATTTCTGAGAAAATCTCAAATTTTTTCCTAGAACGGTGTCTTGAAGTGGCCTATTTTATGGCCCAAGATAGCTGATAAATGTGGCTTCTTTTTTCTCTTCAGGGCTGAGCCTGGGCGCTAAGTTCCCTAATGAGTCTTTTTGAGAAAAGAAAAACAATATATAAAAATATGTTTGTTTGTAAAAAATATTTTATCTTTGGAGAAAGAAAAGAAAATATTTTTTTATATTTAACTGTAACACTAAAAAAATAATAAATGAAAAAAAAAATATTATAAATGAAAGAGAAGATAATAAATAAAGAGAGAAGACATGAAAAATATTTTTCCACTTTAGCCATTAAATTTGTATATATAAGTTTTTTTATTTGGATAAATATATGCATGAATATGATTAGTGGATTTTTTTTTTTTAAAGGATGCATATAGAATTATCTTCGTGGAATCTTAAACAAAGAAAATCTCAAGTAACTAAGATTGTGCCACATAATTTTTTCCTCCAATTCTTGTCCACTCACTTCCTACTCTAATCCTCTCGCGCCCTTGCACTCGTTTTGTCTCCATCTTTCATTTTTCTTTGCCCTCTCCTCTCCACTCCTTCACTTCTTGATTCTTACTTCTTAATCTTCATCTCCTACTTTTATGTCTGAAACTTGACGATGGCTGCCACTGTAAACGCCGCAGTTTCCCTCCCAACCACCAAGTCATCATCTCTTCCCGCTAGAATCTCCACTACTCCTGAAAGAATCGGCTTTAACAAGGTATTATCAGCTTTGACATTAAGCCATATTTATACTGCTATATATATATATAGTTAAGTTTCTCTTTAATTTGTGATGAACCATCCATATGTTCTGTTTACTGTAGGGTTTAGTGTACTCCAGAAATGTCTATGTTGGTGGGAGAACATTTACTGTCAAAGCCCAGGTCACTACAGAGGCTCCTGCTAAAGTGGTAAAGGAGTCAAAGAAGAATGAGGAAGGTGTAGTTGTCAATAAGTATAAGCCCAAAAATCCATACACTGGAAGATGTCTACTTAACACCAAAATTACTGGGGATGATGCTCCTGGAGAGACCTGGCACATGGTTTTCAGCACTGAGGGTGAGTCTTCTTTGCCATCAGACACTCCTTTATCGGTTATGTGAGATGTAGGCATTGATCATATTGAAGTTGGATGATACAGGGGAGCTACCGTACAGAGAAGGGCAATCCATTGGCGTAATTGCTGATGGTCTTGACAAGAATGAAAAGCCCCACAAGCTCAGATTATATTCTATTGCCAGTAGTGCTATTGGAGACTTCGGCGACTCAAAAACAGTAATCAATTATCCACTTTCTATGTTTAACTAAAAAATTGTTAAATTATGTCACCTCCGTTATGGGAAGATTAATCAATACTGCAATATATTTTTTCAACATCTTGATTTCTTTATGTTCTTGTAGCTGCCTTAACCCTGGCGGGTACATTTTATGTAGGTTTCTTTGTGCGTGAAAAGGCTTGTCTACACCAATGAAAAAGGAGAGATAGTGAAAGGAGTGTGCTCCAATTTCTTGTGTAAGGATTTAATGCATCTCATCTCTAGTTAAGATATCTACAGATATATAAATGCACAAAGGTTATTAGTGTGTCATGTTTTTCTTTTCCATAAAATTAAACTTTGCTAGTCATAGAAGAACGTAATTCCGTAAATTCTTGTACAAATTATTGTTTTAGCTTTGAAATATAGGGTTACAGAATTACAGATCGTGTTCTATAAAGTGCGTTCCATGGACAGTCATGGTCATGGAGAACAAAAGCATTTTTAGATTCTATATGCAGAGTTGAAGTAAACAAGGCAGAGTCGTTATCATTTGACCGCTAGAATTGTTTTGCATTTCAGGTGACCTGAAACCTGGTGCTGAAGTTAAGATCACAGGACCTGTAGGAAAAGAAATGCTTATGCCAAAAGATCCGAATGCCACAATCGTTATGGTACGACAATATATCCAGATTCATAACTCCCAATAATCTGATACTATAATTCAGAACTGACATATACAACTCCATTTCTTTGATTCAGCTTGCAACAGGTACGGGAATTGCTCCATTCCGTTCATTCTTGTGGAAGATGTTCTTTGAGAAGCATGAAGACTACAAGGTAAATATTGAAATTAAAATATGAACATATTGTAAAATCAAGAAACACCTAGCTAAGACTGACTAAATGATAACTGATTCTATGCAGTTTAATGGGTTGGCTTGGCTGTTCTTGGGTGTCCCAACAAGTAGCTCACTGCTCTACAGAGAGGAGTTTGAGAAGATGAAGGAAATAGCACCAGAAAACTTCAGGCTTGATTTTGCTGTGAGCAGAGAACAAACAAATGAGAAAGGTGAGAAAATGTACATCCAGACAAGAATGGCACAATATGCAGAAGAGTTGTGGGAGTTGCTCAAAAAAGACAATACCTATGTCTACATGTGTGGGCTGAAAGGAATGGAGAAGGGTATTGATGATATTATGGTATCTTTGGCAGCTAGAGATGGTAAGATCACACAAGTTAATATGAGTTTATTGTATGTATCAACAACTACCATTTCAAATTTGATCACTTGTCATTTTTAATCATTGTCTCCCCATTTCAGGAATTGATTGGACTGAATACAAGAGACAACTGAAGAAGAGTGAACAATGGAACGTTGAAGTTTATTGATTTTAGGAGGTAGATATTATGCGATAAAGTTGCTGAACGTGACCTTATTATTTACTGATTTCTTCTAGTAGATGTGTAAATTCCCTGCAATTTTTTTGTCCTATAATAATTTTTACGATTTTATCTCCTTCTCGCCTTGAAAGTATATTGAATGCAAATGTCTCATCATGTAAGCAGAATCAAGACTGGTTCAGCACAATGCAAATCAAATTTAGTATCTCTGTTTTGTATTTAACAAGACCTTTGATACCATAAAAATTTCATGAGGAATCCTGACGTTAGTCCCGTAGCTCCATCAAATAAGTGCATTTAATCTGACTATGAAATTTTGATGGCTTCATACATGAAGAGGTAAGAAAATGGTGCAAGATTCAGTTTGGGAAGCCGCAATATATTATTCTCTTAAATGACTCATTTATACTGATCATTGTTTTTATAGGACAAATAAAATTTACTGTGCACGTACTAATTTTTAAGCAATTGCCGACTGAAATTATACTGAGTTCAACTGGTAAGGTCGTTCAAATCATGGTATATATAATTGTATTAAATTAGTTAATGAAAAATTTTTATTGTAGTAATGATTATGTCCGGCTCAATTAGATAAGTTATCTATCATTTTTATTTTCTTTCATAACAATTTTTTTTCTCTGCGAAAAAAAGGATAATAAAAAATTACTTAACACAATGTTAAAAATTAAAATATTTTATAGTCGGAAAATAGAAATAATTTTTTATGATTATCTACATTTTAAATTTCAAGTTCAATGGTTATAAAAAAAATTAAATTTATTAAAATGATTTTATCATGGATGTGAAATTATCTTCATAGAATCTCTTGAACGACGAAAGTGCCACAGAAGATTTTTCCTCCAATTCTCATCCACTCAATCTGTAATCCTCTCGGGCTCTCTCACACATTTTGTGCCTCACTTTCATTTTCTTGACTGATCCTTCCTAATCTTCTCCTCCTCCTTTTCTGTCTGAAACTCAACGATGGCTACCACCGTTAACGCCGCAGTTTCGCTCCCAACCGCCAAATCCTCATCGCTTCCCGCTAGAATCTCCTCTACTCCAGAAAGAATCAGCTTTAACAAGGTATTTTTAGCTTTGACATTAAATAGTTAAATTTCTCTTTAGTTTGTGATGATCCATATGTTGTGTTACTGCAGGGTTTCTTGTACTCCAGAAATGTCTATATTGGCGGGAGAACATCAACTGTCAAAGCTCAGGTCACTACAGAGGCTCCTGCTAAAGTGGTAAAGGAGTCAAAGAAGAATGAGGAAGGTGTAGTTGTCAACAAGTATAAGCCCAAAAATCCATTCACTGGAGTATGTCTGCTTAACACCAAAATTACAGGGGAAGATGCTCCTGGAGAGACCTGGCACATGGTTTTCAGCACTGAGGGTGAGTCTTCTCTTTGCCATTAGTTACTCAGTTTGACACTACTTTGTGGATTCTGTGTGATACGGGCATTTGATCATACGGAAGTTGGATGATACAGGGGAAGTACCGTACAGAGAAGGGCAATCCATTGGAGTAATTCCTGATGGTATTGACAAGAATGGGAAGCCCCACAAGCTGAGATTATATTCTATTGCCAGTAGTGCTCTTGGAGACTTTGGCAACTCTAAGACAGTAATCATTTACCAACTTTCTCTGTTTAACTAAAAAATGTCACCACCGTAATGGAAGATCAGCCAGTGGTCCAATATATTTTATTCGATGTCTTGGTTTTCTTTTGTTCTTGCAGCTATCTTAATCTTGGCGGGTGCATTTTCTGCAGGTTTCTTTGTGCGTGAAAAGGCTTGTCTACACCAATGAACAAGGAGAGATAGTGAAAGGAGTCTGCTCCAATTTCTTGTGTAAGAATTTAACTCTCATCTCTGGTTAAAAAATAGACATATATATATACAGTGCACAAAAGTTACTAGCCTTGATACCATCTCATCCCACTTTCTTTTCATCAAATTAAACTTGGCTAATCGTACAAGAATAAAGTTTAATAAATTCTTGGATACAGTATTGTTTTAACTTCTAAATATAGGAATACAAAAAGTTTGCGTTCCATGAGATGGATTGCATACGCTTTCATAAAGAATAAACGCAGTTTGAGATTTCTAAATGCAGAGTAATGTAAACAAGGCAGAGTTCGTTATCATTTGACTTCAAGAATTGTTTCACATTTCAGGTGATTTGAAACCTGGTGCTGAAGTTAAGATCACAGGACCTGTAGGAAAAGAAATGCTTATGCCAAAAGATTCGAATGCCACAATCGTTATGGTAGGGCACTTTATCCAGATTCATAACTCCTAATAATCTGATATTATTTAGTTTCAGAACTACTTTATATGGCTCCATTTCTTTAATTCAGCTTGCAACCGGCACGGGAATTGCTCCGTTCCGCTCATTTTTATGGAAGATGTTCTTTGAGAAGTATGAAGACTACAAGGTGAATATTAAAATTAACATATTAACATATAATAAATCACGAAACAACAAGCTAAAACTGATTAAATGATACTCTGATGCAATGCAGTTTAATGGGTTGGCTTGGCTCTTCTTGGGTGTCCCAACAAGTAGCTCACTGCTTTACAAAGATGAGTTCGAGAAGATGAAGCAAAGGGCACCAGAAAACTTCAGGGTTGATTATGCTGTAAGCAGAGAACAAACAAATGAGAAAGGTGAGAAAATGTACATCCAAACAAGAATGGCACAATATGCAGAAGAGTTGTGGGAATTACTCAAAAAGGACAACACCTATGTCTACATGTGTGGGCTGAAGGGTATGGAGAAGGGTATTGATGATATTATGGTGTCTTTGGCCGCTAGAGATGGTAAGCTGCATTATTTAATTTGATTTTATGCATCAATAAATACCATTTCAAATTTGATCCCTCTTCATTTTTGACCAATCTCTCCCCATTTCAGGAATCGATTGGACAGAGTACAAGAGACAACTGAAGAAGAGTGAGCAATGGAACGTTGAAGTCTATTGATTTAAGCAGGCAGATAACCTTTCGTGCTCGAGAGTTGCCGAATATTTACCTTGAAAATGTACATTAAATGCAATTGTCTCATCATGTAAACAGAATCAAGACTCGGTTCAGTAAATTGCAAACCAAAATTAGCTCTTTTTTGTATTAATAAAATGTATGATACCATAAAAATTTCATGACGAATTCTGACGTATCATAACTTATAGCATTTCTTCTTGAGCCTCTCCGAAAACTGGGATTTTTCCAATTGTTCCTTGTTTGTTCCCGTAACATAGAAGATGTCATTTTGACCTGATTTCATTCTTGAGATGTACTGATCAAGTGAAGTCAATTTACCATCAGACTTTGTGCTGCATGAGGGGATTCAAGTAATGGACATTAGCACCGCATAAATCTCAGACTCACCACGTAGGACAATGATATAACAAAGCATGTTTATATATTAAACAAGCTACCTCTCAAATCTTACAAGTTTTGCCAAGCGATTTCTGTCGGTTGCATCTTCAATGACACCAATTTTGATAGACTCGCCGAACTCATTCCCAAATTTTGCAAATTAATGTTGAGCTTTCTTCTCACAATCACTTGGGCTTTTCTTTTTTATGGGTCCAGCAATCAAATGTTGCGACCCGCCCGAGCTCTCTAACCAGTTAATAATGGCCTAGGTTCAGGCCCAGGTCAGCTTATCTAAAAATTACTGGATTTCCACCTCCTGCATCGAACAAGAACCAAGCAGAGCGGTAATGGCTAGGCTGATACGGCCACTAAGACAATGGCCGCTGTTGCACCACCACTGCTGCTCGTACGCTACATTTCATCGTCTCCTATCTCCATCCTTGCTATTATCATACACCACTAAAACGACTTCTCGCTGTCTAGCTTTCGCTACTGCACACTCCTCTAGTCGCAGCGTCCATTTTCGATCACGTGGTCTCCGATTGCCTGATGCTTCTACACCGTCTGATTTCGAAGATGGAGGATCAAACAGCAGCGATTCAGATTCCGATTTAAAGAAGAGCCGTAACCAGAAGAAACGCGAAGCTAAACGCGCTGTCCGTTGGGGCATGGAGCTGGCTTCCTTCTCTGCTCCGCAAATTAAACGCATTCTCAGGTAACACTAATCCTGCATTCTGTTTTAGCGAATAAAAAAGTAATATACCTGAAAACGGGTTTGTTTTAGGTTTTACAGCGTTTTGTTTAACTGATAATGTTGCCATTTGTTTCCATGTAATTATAGAATGGCCTCACTTGAGCAAGAAGTATATGATGCTTTAATGCTAGTCAAGGTGCTTCTTTTGTGGCACAAATTTTTTTTTTTCTTTAATACATTTTTTGTGGTATTAAGTTGTGGAATTAGTGGGCCGTTAGTGTTACAGTTGGTTCTGAGAAACTTGAAGTTAAGGTGTTTGTTTTTTTGTCGCAGAGACTAGGACCTGATGTTCGAGAGGGAAAGCGGAGGCAATTTAATTATATTGGTATTTAATTCTAATGTTTTCTCTTGATAAACAATATCATTAAGTAGCACTTTTTCTATCATATCAGACAATGCGAATTTAGCTTCATGGTATTGCTAGTTGGTGGATTTTAATATGATATTTTTATTGTAAGATCGTTTTATTATTATTGGAGAAGACTATGATAATTTATATTTGTGGAGAAACTTTGAGCTTCAGTTTTATATAATATTGGTTTGTTTTTCATGCTTATTTCTCATGTGCTGGTAGGTAAATTATTGCGGGAGGTAAAACCGGAATTGATGGATGCTTTGATTCATTCAACAAAAGATGGAGATTGGAGTAGGCTGCAGTCTTTTTCTGGTTTAGAGATGGAGATTATTGAGGACAAAGATGAAGAATCTGAAGAAATTGAATATGAAGACGAAGAGGAGGTACAGTAATGATCCTTAAATTTTTCTTATCTATCTTTGTTCAATTGAAATCTTGTTTGATAGCTTGAAGCTACTTTTCAGTGACACAGTTTCATATATTTTGTGCTACATAGTTAGAATGTACTGCACAGTCTTTCAATCTTGCTTCTTCCTAGTTCCTTATCCAATTTTTATTACAGTGATCTTGTAGAAGTTGCAGAATTAGCATTGACCTTTTACATGCACCTATTTGCAGTCATCTAAACATATTATTTCAATCTACACTCTTGTCTCACTGCAATTACTTAATTTTCGTATGGACAAACTAGACGGGCATGATAAATCCTTTAACTGGAACTTGATGTTATTACCATCCAAGCAGAAGAAATTTGATTGGGAACTTTCAAAATTAGTTTGGGATTGAAACTGACTCTGAAATTTCTGATAATCACCAGATCAAAATGGTGAAAGGTAAATATGCAGAAACTGATGGAAAAAGAGCATTAACCTTACCACATGATTTCTGAGCACAAGCTAATATCAATGTCCACTGTGACACATTCTGCCTTACCTTTTTTAGCAATATTTTCAGGGTTCACTTGAGTATGTTGATTTAGCAACCAGATGGCTTGATGGCTTGAGCAATAAAGATGTACAGATTACAAACGAGGTTTATGCCATCAGCTCCGTTGATTTTGATCGTCAGGTTAGTGGAATTTCACCTTTACCAGTGAAATGATAGCCTGCTATTTGATGAAGCATATTGTTTGGCTGGAAAATGCTCAAAATAGAACTCATCAAAACACCCATTGTGTTGATATAAATTGGAGGTCTACAGAATTTTGTCACTTTATGGGAGATTTAACATTTTGTAGGTAATCGTAGGACTCTGTTCAACAAAAATAAAAATAAAGATTGGAATGAGGAAAAGAATGATAAGCAACATTTAGTTCTGGTGAATCTAGCACATGATTCATCTATATTTCTATCCTAAGATGAAAACCATTTACATGAATAGCTTATTATCTCGTGTAATTGCATGCATGGTTGCTTTGATTGATTGTGCGCTTGTTCATTATTTTGTGTTTCTTATGATGGTGTTTTTTTTTTTTCTTTTTGAACAGGAACTACGTAAACTTGTCCGAAAAGTACATGCAGTTCAAGATCGCAAGAATGTTATTGAGGAGAATGAACAAGAAGCAGCATTAGTGGCAGCCAAAAAAACCCTCACGCGCTTTCTCCGTACAATTGCCAAACAGATGCCAACAGAATCTATTCATAACGGTTTGTAACACTATCAATTTTATTCAAACTCGTAAAATGTATGTGGTTAAATTGCCTTAGACCATTCTTGATAGTAACACATGATAAATCAAGTATTTAAAGTTACCTAATAGCTATAGTTTAGGCTTAGGCTTTGCCAATTTGTGCCATGACTGGCAACCATTGTTAGCCTTTTGGGCTATGATCAGGAAGATGGTTACAATTTACATTTTTCTTTTTCTTTCAGCCCCATTTGAGTTCCCGGTCCTGTGCTATTGACGGTAGTCCAATGAGTAGAAACAAAGCAGATAAAAAGCGCTGCCCATTTTCCCATTATTGAAAATTAATTATGAGGGTTCAGAGGCCTTAGAAGTCTGGCATACTGTTAGGGTGGGTGGGTGGGGGGCTGCGGGGTGGTCTGGGAGGGCATATGAGAGTTTTGGATCATTTGGTAGTCATCTATCAAACTGTTGAATGAATGAAGGCATATAATGAAGGCATATATTGGCAGAACAGTGGCTTGCAAGGCTAACCAAGTAACCGTTGATGTCCTTTTTAGGATACTTTTTAGGATACTTTCTAGTCGTCGCGTCTATACTGAGCTCATTACACTTTATGTCCTCGTTGCATATGGATTCTTGTGCCTCAGAACCTTTTGTTTATCTAGCTATCATTTTTCTCTGACGTAAGCTGTGGTATTGGAGGTTGTATTGATGAGGCAAATAAATGGTACAAGATGGTAAGGTATTTGTCATTATAGATACCTACAAAACAGGCTGCTGAATTATGCATCTCATTTCTCAATAATGTTGTTTCAAGTCCTTACAACTAAGCTTCATTTTTTATATCAGCTGATGTCAATTCATCAAAATTGCTTAAATATTGTTATCATTTCTCATAATGGAATGCTATAAAGTGAATGATGCCGTCTCTTTCGATGGTGTTTAGTCATCTAGTGATAAAACATGATTTCACAATAGTTGTTGTGATTGATGCTTCCAGACATAATATTGTGGTGTGAACCAAATCTTATTAAAAAATAGGTAGCTGATATTTGTTTGGACATATCCCGGGCGGCATCCATTCTTTGTTGCTTAATGCATTAGCAGTTCCACGTTGATCTGTCTCTACTTCCCTTCTGTCACTCTCAAATGGCAATCACATTAGCGTTTTGCTTCTACTTTTCAAACTCCTCTTGAATTTTAGCATAGAAATTTCAATGTTTTGTTCACAAACGGATTTTGTTTCAAATCATTCCGAAATTGAATTCTTTTGGCGTTGCGTTGCAAGCAAAATATCTAACCATTGAATTTGTACATCGCAATTTGCTCATTAACGAATCATCTGAAAATATTACCAAGTTTCATGTTGTCAGGTCAATATAGAACACTATGTTTCGTTGAAAACTTGGGTGATGTTGGTTAGGCTTTGCTAAAATGCGAGTGAGATAGATATATAACGCTTTCATGCTGATTAAAGTGATGTTCTAGGGTCACTTTCTAGTTAATTAGGGTGCCAGCAGTGATCACTTTTTCTGGATCGTGATGAAAGCGCCATCGCTTTATGACAATATTGTGATCTGGTCCCAACACTGAGTCAGATTACGATATCGGGGAATTATCTTCTTCCAACTCCATCCAATTCAAGCTCGGCATTGTGGAAAACATCTATTTTCCAGTTTTTTAAAGAATTAGATACAAATACAATAGAATTTGTATAGTAACACATCTACATTTAATTGCTGCTTCTTGGGTGGGTGGGGCCCAAAGCGATAAGCTGAGCAATGTTGCTGAATAGAATTGAAATGGATCAGCTGTTCTACCGACAACTATGTTTATTTGTTTACTCAAGTATTGTAGAAGATTTTTCCATCTTTAATTTCAGAATAGTTTAATTCCTTTTGGTCTCTGGTGCCTTCTTAAAAGATTTTAACCCCTTTTGTCTGTTTCTTTTTTTCCTAATGAAATATGAAGAGCACGAAGTTGTAAATACTACTAATGTTGCTGTCAGTTAGGTAGCACTGTAGCAGTAATATCACGTGAAATAAAAATGAAGCATGCTTTTATACCCAAATGAAGTCTGGGAAATGGAAAAAGCCATTTGAGTTTCAAGAACATAACACGATGCTTCATACTTGAAAACCAGTTACGTCAGGTGTCATGAGTCCGCAAAAGCTTCACAAAAAGGGATCATGCGGTACTTATCTAGAACACATTCTAACAAATCAGTTTTATGGAAAAATTAGTAATTTTGTAAGTACAAGAAAAAAAAATATTAGTATCTAAGTCAAGATATGCAAAGCCAGCATGATAGCCCAATGGGCAAGAGCAAGGCAACAAGCACAAGCGCAATCGACAAGGCACACGATGAGAAGATAATGGGGCTAGTTATGTTATTCATCATAGAAGGCAATACATCGATTCAGACACTGTGCTCTCCAAGGTGTAGGCAGGGGGGAACCTACTCAAGAGAAGTGTACACACCCAACATTTATAGTGCCTAGATCTCCGGCTGACACTGTGCTCTCCAAGGTGTAGGTAGGGGGGAATCTACCCAAGAGAAGTACACACACTCAGCATCTATAGTGCCTAGATCTCCGGCCCTAGGCCTTCGGTGCCTAGTCACTTCCCCCTAAAGAGCATAAGGAGCACAATGGCCTGTGGTAGGAGGAGACATCATAATATTTCAGCCATCACTCCTCTATAATTACATAAAATAAAATAATTATGAAATGTCAAAAATACCTCTATAATTATAAAATGCTACCCCTTGACATCAGGCAATAGGTCACAACCCTATCCTTCTCTGACTTTTTATTGTCAATTTCTGCAACCGGCACTCGTGGGGCTTGGTACATCCGAAATCCTCTGTAGCAACAGCAAATAGTCAATCTAATTTGTGGGTTTTGTGTTGTACAAAAAGACATTCTATAGATTTGTATGTTTTTTTTTTTTTTATCCTAACTGAAAATCTATACATCAAGAATGAAATATGTGTTTAGATTCATTGAATGAAGAATTTGAGCATGTAATTCATAATTAACAACAAAGGATCTCGATTGTTAATTTATAAATTGACGTATAACTATTTTTTCGAGGTTAGACCCCTACAATTTTTGGCTACTGGGTTAGCAGCCGTCTGCCGATTTGGTGTTCAACAGACTCCTTTCGTCCGTTCATCGAGTGCCACCATTCCTGTTTATTGTTAGAATTTCACTGTTCCCTGCAGTGCTTGTTAGGGTTAGATTGAAAGTGAGTGACAGTTGACAGATGCCAGAGTCTTTACTTTACACAAGATATTATTTATTGTCTTCAAATCTGTGCGAGTGAAAATGACTGAAGAATAGCCTTCATTTGAGCAGGATTAACAAATGTACACATGAGTAGAAGCTAATATTAATCGATTATGGCAAGAAACTACTTCGCCAAAAAAAATAATTATAAAAAAAAAAGAGAGAGAGAGAAAGACATGCCCTTTTGGCTTTGCTGTTGCCAAGTATCGGAAAGTTACTATACAAGTAAATATACATCTATGACCTATTCAATTTGGTGTGGTGGTGAAAACTTTGAATGTGCTGCTCCAAATGTGGAGTTCGATTCTCACCCTCTCTCACTACTAACCCAATAAATATTAACAGGATCTTTGAAAAAAAAGCTAAACATACATCTTCGATTCTCTTGCATATTTCACTGACTTGATTGGCTGTCTATAAAACAACGTGAGTTCTTGAAAATGTTATTTGACCCAATCAATCAATCAACTAAATTTTACAATGATAGTGAACCTAAATAATACTTAAATCATCTTAATTGGACTGGTTTCACCTTTTGGTTTGACGGGTCTAACTGCCGCCATTAAGTAGCTTTAAATAGAAAAAAAAAATTACTAGGCTTAAGTTTAGTCTTACTCAGCTGACGATTATGTGTGAATCTGTTAAGAGTTGGCGTGGTAAGGTTGCTAAAACATATATAAAACTGAACGCAAAACAGGTCTAGTCTAAGTTGGTGGCTTAATTCTAGCATGAAACAATCTTCAAAGCCAACTTGTGATTTTCTTAGCATGGTTTATTATGAAACTCGTGGATGTGTATACATGGTGTAGATATTTTCAACGTTGAATGAATCTCATAAGATATTTTCAAGAATTAATCAACGAGCAGTTGCTGTCTGGTAAGACTAAAATCTGGGCAACAACAACTAGCTAATTTAGTTGAGCAAATGCATAAGAAACATTGAAATTGTTGGAAGTTGAAGCCAACTTTAACTGCCCCGCTTTACAAAAATGAACCCATCGTTAAAATTGCATTACCAGGCCAAGTTGAGTTAGTTGCTTACTAAAACTTTCCGGATTGGTCGTCCAACCTGAAGAACTTTGATAACGAGGTTTTGACCTTGTACGATATTGAAGAAAAACGTGGGTAAGTTAACCAAAGATTACTCTTCCATTATTATATACATGAATACTCCAACACAAAAATAATAATAAGCAAAAGCTGCAAGCCGCATTTGACTTGACCTTGTTTTGTCTCCATTTATGTTTTTGCACGTCCAATCCCAAACAAAATTACCACTTGTTTCAATTTCAAACTTACCTTTAAAAAATTAGTTGTTTTAGCAGCCATTCTTGGTGGAGAATCATTTTCATTTTTTTTTTCTTTTATTTATACCTAATATTGCATTGAAATTTTATAAATTATGAATATTTTGAGTCAGTCATTGCTCCACTTGAATTTATTGATGGCAGACAGAATAGAAGGTGGTCGCATTTATCTTATCATTTTTCGCAGTCATTCATCTTTTATTTATATTAAAACTACACACCTAACATACACGTGCTAATAATTTTTCATACTCTTGCCGATAACATGAAGGTTAGCCCCACATGCATAAAGTACAAGCTTCTATTTTTAGAGAGGAATTTTGTCTAAACGAACTTTGTTATAAACATAAGTTCCTAAACATAATTAAAAGTCAAGTAGTAAATTTTCTGTAAAGACATTCTAAAATATAGAATTTAATTTGTACCACCATAATTAAAAGTCAAGTGGTTTGAATAATTTTTTTATGATATATATATATATATATATATGATATTTTAAATATAAAACAAAATCTCACATTATTCAAACCTTCATTCAATCAATAGGTTGTAGAACAATGGGTACTGATTGTTAGTTAAAATGCTACTCTAATAAGAACATTACAAGAGAAATACTGTCATTATTATCCAATTTATTATTGATACCAACTAAATGTGCTGAGGTGTTAAACATTTCATCTTAATTGAGAACCTAAAGTACAACATGAACACGTCAATGTTTAATAGTTTAAACATCCATTCCAATAGTTACGTATCTGCATTTTCGATGCCTCATTTAATTTGAAAGAGTTTGTTTTGTACCACATCTTGAAATTATTTTTCTCATCTTTAGAATTTGGAAAATGATTTATATGTATTATTCCAACATTATGAAAAAAAGAAGCTCAATTTTAAATTATATAAAAGCCTAAAAGCACCCGTTGAGTTTCTGACATAAATTTTATGGAGATTTGATGGTTTTGAAATTTTAAATTATGATACGATCGTGTTTCAGCCATGTTGAGATATATGTTGTATCTAATAAAGAGCATGACCTAAGCATGATTATGTTGGTGTTTCTGTTAAAATCTATCATTTTGTTTAAAGAGAGACATGGCCTGAAGTACGACCGTGTCATGACTGTGTTGGGATCTGCCATTTAGTACAATGAGCAGCATGGTCTGAAACACAAGAATGACACGACCGTGTGACAAATAATATTGTTGACCTCAATTTTGGAAGCTATTTTTCTCGTTGTTTGGCTCCACTTATACATATTTGTATAAATACTTATTTTTAGAATTTGGCAATTATTGATATCAATATTGTTGGCTGCCCTAAAACTTCTTTTTATGCTCTTTTACAGTATAATGAAATTTTCTCCTTTTCTGTCAGTGATTTTTTTCCATCTTGTAGTTTTTTACATAAATTTTTACGTATTATTTCTCTACTTCTTTATTAATTTTATCATTATTTTTTTATGTTTAATTGTTTATTTGTGTACTTTGATCGCTTTCGCTGCACAATAACCCCAAATAATGTGTGTATGTTTGGGTTCCTACATTTTTATAAAATTATTATACTTTTAGGATAAAGTATATTCTATTCTTGATTTTTATGTGCGTATCTTATGTAATCTAAAAAAGTCTAATTACTTAAAAAAAATTTGAACTTCATAAGTTTTAATAATTTTAGCATATTTTTTCAAATTTTACTTAAAAATTCTGAAATTTACATATTTTAATAATTTTAATATATTTTTCTAAAATTTATAAAAAATTATTAAAATTTGTAAAATTTATAATTTTTAGGTAATTAGGTCAATATTAAATTGTATTTCTTATAAAATATTGTATTTGATATGACATCAAATTTTTAACAATAATTTAATGAGTCAGTAAAAATTATTGTCTAAATTTATTAACAAAATTGAAAAAATATATAAAAATTAATAATTTATTTACATCAAATGCATCCAAAATAAGTTAGTCCATATAAAAAAAAAGGGGGGGACGCAGTCTTTTTCCAGGACACAAAAAAATAAAATCAATTTTTATCAATAATATTTGTCACATATATTAAATATTTTATACTTAATAAAAAATAAGAGACATATTTTTATATTATATATATTTAATTATTTGGTGTAAGCAAAAAAAAAAATTCCATCCAAGAATTAACCAAAAAGCTTGTAGCATTGACAGAGGTGGCGCCCAGTCAGCAGTGAGTGCATTGCACAGTGCACACAGTCTCGCCTCCACCTCTATAAATACCCTTCGATACCCTGCTTTCCAAAATCCCACACTACTCTCTTCTACAATTTCACTCCGCAGAAGAAGAAGAAGAAGAAGAAGAAGAGAAATAAAAGAAAAAAACTTCGGCTTAATTAATTAATTACTTCAGCGATTCTTCTTCTCCTTCTTCTTCTATCTTAACATCTGCATCAATGACTCAATTAAGATTAGTATTGGTTCCTCTGTTCTCTCTGTTTATTGCCCATTCTTTCATTTCAGGTACTAAAAATTCATTATCATTACTGTAATCTGACTAAATACTAAATTTTAGGTTCTAAATACTGACTTTTCATTGATTTCTCGTTGTTTGCTGTAACAGGAGTTGTTTCAACCACTTTTACGATAACAAATAAGTGTGACTACACAGTATGGCCAGGTATTCTTTCCAACGCTGACGCGCCAGCGCTCTCAACCACCGGTTTCGCCCTTCAAAAAGGCGAAATAAAGACCATTACTGCACCTGCTTCATGGGGAGGCCGTTTATGGGGCCGTACTTACTGTACACAGGACTCCACCGGAAAATTCTCTTGCCTGACTGGTGATTGCGGCTCTGGTAAGCTAGAATGTTCCGGAAGTGGCGCTGCTCCTCCTGCCACACTGGCAGAATTCAAGCTTGACGGTTATGGTGGAATGGATTACTTTGATGTTAGTCTTGTGGACGGTTATAACCTTCCTTTGCTAGTAGCACCTCAAGGGGGCTCCGGTGACAACTGTACAAGCACTGGCTGCGTTGTGGACTTGAATGGCGCTTGTCCATCGGAGCTTAAGGTTACTAGCACCCAGGGTGAAGGTGTGGCTTGCAAAAGCGCTTGCGAAGCATTTAGGCAACCGCAATACTGCTGCAATGGGGCGTATGGCACACCAGATACTTGCAAGCCGTCATCATATTCTGAGGCCTTCAAGAACGCGTGTCCTCGTGCTTATAGCTACGCTTATGATGATAAGACAAGTACCTTCACATGTGCATCCGCCGACTACACTGTCACCTTTTGCCCAGGTCCAAACACCAGGTAAGTTACTAAAAAATTACCGCTTGTTTTTTCGCTTCAACTTTTTACTAATAAATCGCACCGTGACGGCAGGGGGGAAAAAAAAAAGGGCATTAACGTTAAAGGGTAATTTTGTCCGTTAGAAAATGAAAAAAAAAATGTCTGGGACTGGGACATCAACGTTGGGTTGATTTTGAACCGTTGCTGCAACACCAAGCAATGTTAACATCATTGTGTCAGTGGAATGTGGCGTGATTCGTGATTAAAAGTAAAGTCACTTGTATTCTACGCCGACGTCCAATGTTTTGGTAGGGACGTACCCACTTAGAGAACGGGGTGCTATTTACCATTTTCTGCCAATTTGCCTGATTGTCAAATCCCTGCGGCCTACGCCACCCTTGTCCAATTAGTTAAAGTTTTTTTGTCAGTTGCAGGCCGCTACTAGCTGTATCTTGAAAAGGGTCATTATAGTCAAATTGCCAATTGGCCTAACCCATAATAATTATGATAATGGAACTACAGTCTATATCTGTGTCATTAGTGCGCGTCTTTGGCTTTACGGCACATGAGGTCTGAAAAGCAGGGGACTGTATCTGAAACAAATGCACAGTCCCTTGTGAATCCCTATGCGAAATGCACACCTTCCAAGCCTAACCTGTAACGGCCAATTTACGGCAGAATAATTTTGCATCCAATGTTTTTCAGACACGTTTATTGGTTTTTTAATACAGTTCTATTAAAGAAGTTAACGGTCATTTTATTTATTAATGGCGAATTGTAATTATTTTGCAGCCAGAAAGCATCGCAAGGGCAGAACACAGACGCTACAAATGCAGGCACAGGCAATCCTCTGGTCAACAGCACCATGGTGTATGAAGGGGCAGCCTTGGATCAAGGTGGAGCATCACCGTCCATTGCCCACGTGTTCGGATCGCATGGCGTTGCCGGTGTAGTCAGCATCACGGTAGCTATCTGGCAGTTGAGGCACCTCTTCTAATTTTCTTTTACCAAAAAATAAAAGAAGACATTTGCACTGTAGGGGGTTGGGGAAGAGTAGGCCCAAGAACCCAAAAAAGGCCATCTAATACGTATCGCTTGTGGACCCCCTACGAGTCTATTTTGTCGGTATGCTATTTTTCATGCATGGGCCATGTGACCCACGGAGTTTGGGCTCTATCTTACGTGGTAGTGAGTCATTTGATTGAAAAAGCTCACCGGTAAGTTGATGGATGCCCACCACCACCACCATCACCATCACCCTCACAACTACAACTTCCTTTTCCCAACTAAACTCCAATTTACATTTTGTACCCACATGTCCCAACATACGAAGTGTAGTGGGGATGGTGGTAGTGCAAAAATTGCATGAAAAATTCCTATTATTATTTTGGTTTAGTTTAGTTTTTTTTTTTTTTAATTTTTAGAAATATATGATATGTAGGTTTAGATACTAATTCTTTTTTAATTAAGGAGGGGATGGGGATTCATTTATTGGTTTAGAATTATATTATCTTATATTTAATGCGATGTAATGCAACCACCGCATTTTGTACCAATAAAATGAATTGATGTCATTTTTGCCACTCAGCATTCTGCACATTCTTATTAAACGAAACGAGTCTTGCCAACTTATGAAATAATTATTTGAACTACATGTTAAAAATATTCATATATTAATTCGTCAGATAAGATAAACAATTTAAGGAGTGTTTTGAGGCGTGGACAGTGATGCTATTACTAATAATTGCTTGTTATTTCTCAGCATAAGCAATTGTAATTGTGCAATTATATATATATAATCCACATCTTATTTGCCAGTGCTGTTTTCCGGCATATTCTGATTCTTCCATTATTTATAATTCTTTCTGTTATGTTGTCTGGATTAACAAACTTGAAATTAAATTCAGAACAATAATTGTACGAGAATTACATTCAGAGCAATTATCTTTTTTTCCCAACCAAAAGCGGCAAATTGTAGATTGTCAATGGCAAATTGTAGTTACTTGCAAATTGCAATGTTTGGCCTATTATCATGCAGTTGCATATACATGGATAGCCGTTGGTCATTCAGACTTATCCCTTCAAACAAAGAGTCCCCACAAGATGGCAGCTGCACACAGCACACACAAAACATTTTTTTTCTTTTTCTTCTTTTTTGACATCTCAACGGGAGTTTGGTATCGATTGAGATGTTTACGGTTGACAAATTTAACAGATTTACTATCATATGAACAAGGCATTTCCCATCTCGTACCTACAACTATAATTTTGATTAAAAAAAATTAATTAATTAATTAAATAAGGTTAAATCACTTTAGTACCGGACCCAGAAGAACCCATTTTAACCCCGGCACTTTCAATTAATGATTGATTTTTAAAATTATATTATTTTAATTAAATTGTTCAGTTGATTAATATTTAGATTAGTTAATTTTATATTAATAAAAAATACAAATTCTATCTTTTATATCCATAAATAAAAATTTCTTGTGAAAAAATAAATTGAATTTGATGGGATCAGCTAGCAAAGATATATTATGGTAAATGCAGTCGTGAGTTTTTGGAAGATTTTTGTCTTTTTTATAATCTTATCATAGTATATAAATTTTGAATGACGATAATTTAGATAAAAAAAAAAATTGACTTGCATCTAATTTAAACTATATTATTTATTAGCCAACTTAATTTAGCTAAGCTTGTGTGATTATAATCGATAAGAAGGTAAAAAAATGTATTTATACTTGCATGTATCCACCATTAATTCAGTATATAGTGTTGGCATTTTCTTATACTAAAAAGGAGAAAGAGAATTAATAAAGCCCATAACGTGTAAACATCAACCACGATTGTCATCCACCTCAGTCTCACATGGCAACTTTCTAGCGACGAGTGATTGTCGTTGAAACAAGAAGAACGTGCAGTGTTGCAAGTCTGAGAAGCATGTCCACCATACCAATTAATATCTACTTTAAACTTTTCTTTCCTTTGCCTCATCGCCACAACCCCCATTAATTATCATCCCCATCTAAGATCTGAATTTGGATAATTTATTTATTCATGTATCTATTTCATTTCTTTTTTTTTTCTTGGAAAATATAAGTTACAAGATCTCAAATTCGAATTTCTCCGAATAAGAACATATAAAAAAAAAATTCTTATATATTGAAAAATCATCGGGATTAAAAATTATTTATTTGGTAAATTATAATTTCTAACTACATTTTCAAACATTTTTTGAGCAATACTCATGAATATTGAGTCGGGCTCAAAGATTATGAAAAATATTTTCAATGGGCAATGTTCAATCGTCAAACCTGGAGAGTGACTGATTGCTATGTGCTTATATAGATGCATGAAGGTGTACAATTAAATGGGAAGAATTACATTTTTTTTCTTTTAAAAGACATGATAAATATATAGGACAAAAGAAAAAATATGCATGATGACTAGACATACGTTTTTCATTAGACGAAACATGAAGATTATTTGCGACTCATGCGTCCATTTTTGACTCACTCCGTTCTTGTAAAGAGTTAAAATGATGGGGAGAGAAAAAGACATTTTTTTGTTTGTGGTTTAATGTATGAACCTTTTTCTTAAATTTACGATTTCATTTGTTCAAATAATGCAACTCTTCTACGCAATGGTATGATCTGTCACTTTTTCAAACTTAAAGATCTATTAATCATCATGACTTTTGATTAGTGGAGTCTTATAAAAAACACTCAGGAAAAATAGTTATATAATTGAAAGAGTAAGGAAGAAATCCGAGTATCTTACTCGATCTTCAGTTCTTCACGAGGGCATATAGATATATTTTCAAAACTTAATTATTAGATTAGGAAACACTGATTTAAATAAAGATTATTCGTTGGGGTAGGTAAATATTATCAATTGTCAACACCATTAAAATTAAGGAAAATTTTTTCACCCACACTTAAATTGATATTTATTTTGATTATTTCTCCATTAGATATAATATATTTAACAATTGGATTTATAATATAAAAATATATATTTCATTTTTATTGACCAAGTGTAAAATATTTTAGTGATATATAATTTAATAGTTAAGTACATATATGTAAAATCATATAGTAAAGGCATATGTATGTATAATAAAGCTATTATACGACAGTCATATGATCTAAATTTTGATGGAATGTATAATAGGGGTAGTCATTTTTTTTAAATCGATGACAGTAGAAATCAAATCATGTATCTTAGGATGTATTTGAAAAGGAGTTACCATTTGCCTATTCTCTCAATTAAAAAAAATAGTAATAATTTAATTTAAGAAAAAAAAAACTAAGGGGGCTTTAACTGGGCCTGATAGTTGAGCACCCAGTTGTAGAGTCTAGGCCAAGGTTGGAGCTTTATTTTGTATGCCCTTGACATAAGCATTTTCATCCTGATGATTCGGATGGAGTCCGAGCGCGGTGGTGGTACTGCCTTCACTCAAATTGATTGATTTTTAGTTTTATGTTTTGGTTGTAAACTTTTTGTATAAACAAAGAGAGCAAAAACTTAGCTTGGAAGGTAACTAGCAATGGCTGTTGACTGTTGTGAAGGATAATGAAAAGGATTAGAATGGAATGGAATGTCTAAATGTAAAACAATCCTTGCAGCTTCACTTTTGATGTCATATTTACACAAAGTTCTTATAGCATCTATCCATCTATCAATCTTTCCTTTTTGACCTCCAACTACAATCGAGATCCATATCATTGTTTAATATTTTTAATCAGCACAATCTTTATGTAATATAAAGCTGGCAGCTGAGCTAAAGCATGCCGGTTGTCTCTATCATCCAATTCATATCTATGTATAACATGCAAATATATATATATATATATCCAAATGGAAAGGATTTTGCATGGGGTGCTCTAAGATGTTGAATTAACACTAAAAGTTGAGTTTTTTTGTTTCCAATTTCCAAGACATGAATTTTATTAAAGCAGAGCAGAAAACAAGTTGAAGATGAACGATATGAGGAAGATGAATCAAAGGTGTAATGATTTTTTGAAGAAATGAAAAAAGAATGTGGAAGTTTTTTTGAAAAAAAAAAATTACCTTTTCGAAATGTCGAAAACGTAGAGATATATGTATCATATCGTTATATTATGATGCAAATCTTTTTTGTAAAGAAAGCCAAAGTTAACAACAAAGGAAAAAGGCATGTTGGAAGAAAACATATATTACAGTAACAATTATCCATATGGTACACTTTACACGGGAGATAACATGTCCAAGAGCATTCAGCGCCATCCTCCATCAATAAATGTTGAAACAAGAAATGGCCATCATCACTTTATAAAGGGAAAAAAAAAAAGGTTAGGGACTCTAAGAATGTATTGTCAATTTGTTTTGAGTAAATATTGACCCCCAAAAAATTTTTGGCTTTCAAGAATTCCTGCACGTTGTTAGTAGCTTTATCTATATACATTGGTATAATTGTCTGAATATCCATGTATCTCTTTGATAACCAATTCGGTGTATCGCAAGCCTTATTTGCTGGCTATATTCTACCTACAGAAAAGTTAATAAAGTTTTCGATCAATTTCATCAACATTATCTACATGATCTAATCTATTTTGTCATATTAGTCAATCCAGTTTATTTTGTGGGCTTGTATCTTTGTCCGCGAAATTCAGCAGTTGACAGATCAAAGTGATGGCTAGAATTTATAAGCCAGCTAGCTTTGCTGATTCTTGAAATGTAGTAGTGAAGGTTAAGTAAGAGCTAATTAACTGAATATGGTAGTGACATAAATGGCTTCCACATCATGTTTACTCAGCCACAGATGAAGACATATTGAATAGTATTCTATCTGACTGTGTATGTCTAAAAGATACTGCGGTTTTTAAGTACTACCCAAGAAATGATTCCTGCAGTTTAATGTCCCCATAAGGAACAAATAGACAACAAAAACCTAAAAAATTGATTTAGGTTTCTTTTTCTAAGGCATGCAACGTAGATATTGCACTTTTCATGTCATCGTCTACTAATATATACATATGTGTGTGTAGTATTGCATGGTCAACCACTAAATGGTGGTGTGCTATAAATTTTCAATAACTACCAGCCGCAGACAATGTACTTAATTTTCTCTTGCCAATCTTATCTTCATAGCTATTAATATTAATAATTTACGAGTCTTTTGTTTTTTCTTCTTGCCTTTTATTATGGATATATGTTTGACTAATCATATACATTTATGTATATATATATATATATATATATTGCAAAGTAGCTCCTCTAGTTAGGCATACAAAAAATATTTTCAATAGTATAATTAAAATGAGATAACAAGGGATCAGTAGATGATCATGGGCATAACGCGAGAACTATTAACAACAAAATTCTTTAAGTATCAATTAAAGTAATTGGTGTCAATGAATTAATTATAGTCTAATTTCTAGCTAGCTAGTGAAGTTTCATGCTCTTTAGTTCAAAAAAAATAATAATTAAGTTTCAATGCACTTGCTTTCAACCTTTAGCAATTAGTATTAGGGGTGGGCATGATTCAGAATCAAACCGAATTATAGAGTAAAATTTTAAATCAAATTATTATATGGTTTCATAATATTTATAATCATAACCAAATCAAGTATATTGGTTATCCAATTAAGCTGTTTGGTTTTTTCGATTTTATTTTTTATTTATAACAAATTTTATTGCATGTAATATTAAATTCACTACAAAAACTACATGCTTCCCTTATATTACAATGAGAAATAAAAAATATATTAGTGAAAATTAAATCATTTTTTGAATTTATTTTTTATTTTAACATATATTTTTAAATTTTAAATTTATTTTATTGTAGTTGTAGCTTATTTAACTAACTAATTAAAATATTTTTTTAATATATTTGATTGGTTCGGTTAACCATAGTTCAATTAAAAGGTTAAACCAAACCATTATTATAACTGAATCAAAATTGAATTTACTAGTAGAATTTTTATTTCAGTTTTTCGATTTTATTTGTTTACCTCTAATTAGCATGCCAAATTATAATTAACCTATATATCTTGATTTTTTTTCCAATTTAGTTAATTTAGAATATTATTGCATGAATTGTTTCCATATCAAGAAAAACAGAATTTTTTTTATTAAGGCATCTAAGGACACTTTCAAATCAAATATTATTATTAATTGTATGTGTTGTTGCATGGCTTTGAATTGGAAAATTTTAATTGGATACTTTATACAAATCAATGCCAACACGGTCACATTTTCTAATCCATGCAAAATCTCCACTTCAAAAGCCCTCTCAACTTTCTATATGCAAACATGGACACCTCATCCTTTTGTTTTCCTTCATCTTTACATGTGCTCTGCGAATATTCCAGACATTTATTTCCAAAAGGTAATGTGTATATAATTAATTTTCAGGGAAAAAAAAAATGAAACAATATAATCAATAGTATGAGAAAAATGTCAGAAGTGGGATTTGAACCCACGCCCTCTTACGAGGACCAGAACTTGAGTCTGGCGCCTTAGACCACTCGGCCATCCTGACTGCTGTCTCCTTGTCGATAATAAAATTTATGTCTACAATAGTGTGAAAGTAGGCAAAGAATGAAGTGGATGAGCATTAACTACTTAGCATGGCATCTCTTTTGCTAATTTCGAAAGGAAAAGTCGAATCTCACCCCCCATGCTCACTTTTATTTGTTTTTTTTTTTTCTAAAAAAATAAAAATAAAAAGGTTATGCCTTTAATGGCCCCCATGTTCTCTCCAACAGCCTTTCCATTTTGTTAGAAGGAGTTCATATACATCTATCAAAATTTGGAACATTGAGCAAATTTCAATGTTGAAATATTTAATTTTATTAAGCCTAACGTAATGTTAAATAATAAATGCTTCATTGTTGATGATTTGTCACTTTTGATTTTGGATTAAAAAAAAATTTGATACCTCGAAATCGTACTTTGAAATTATTTTAGTTTTCTTTGTTTTTATAAAGATAATTGATATCATTAATTTTTTATGATCAATATATGTACGTCTCATATATATTTCTATTCAATTAATAACTTATATTTCTAATTTAAAGTAACTTACAGAACAAAAAAACCAAATTCAAATAGGAAAGGGCATTCCTCATCAGGAAGACTTCCGAATTAAGAGGAACTACCTTAAACAAAGGACAAATCCTACAAGGAAGAAGAATCTTATTCCTCTCAGGTTTGAGCGTCTTATTCCTTATAAATACTCATCACCTCTCTTCATACTATTCATTTTATTCCTTTAATTTATTGCTCTCTTTATCTCTCTAAACTTTCTCTCTTTACCCTCTCTGACTTAAGTATCAGAGGGTTTGTGGGGGAAACCCCACATCTCACCTTGCCCTTTTGTTGGTTGCTTGATTGCAGGACTTGGAGGTTCCAAAAATCAAGTTATCAAGTGGTGTCGCATGTGGGAACCTCTTAAGTTAAAACTATGTGGGAACCTCTTGAGTTAAAACTATCACGAATCTGCTGAGCTAAGTAACTCCAAACATGGCATCCAGTCTACCGCCAGCTACCAACACTCAGATCAATCCACCAGGGATAACCCTAGACACTCTCATCACTCCAATAGCTCCTATTTCTCCCATTAACCTGTAGACCCCCATCTTGCCCATTGATCCTTTAGGTTTTAGTCATAATGTGGGACCATCATCTTAAATCCCTTTCTCCAGAAGTACTCAAGGATGGGCAACCCTAGGCACGAGTTTTCCTTATTATGCCCCCCTGCATCATACTAGTCGACCCATTCCTTCTGTATCATTCCCAAGTCTTTCAGGAACCCCTATTATAAACACACTTGACCTTAACACGATAGCCCAAACACTCAGTATGCCTCTCACAAATAAAGATGCAATGATCCAAAACATCCAGGCCCAAATGACCCTTATGCAATAACAACTGAATGCCTTAATTCAAGAGAGTAATCCTGGAGCTGTTAATTTGGAGAATAATCGGATCATACCACCTATGGCGTATCAGAATGCTCTTGAAAGGGATAAAGAAGCTCAGAAAGATCCGGAAGGGGAGTCAAGTACAAATTGTCCTGCCTTAGATGATTTCCAGATAGCTCGGAAGGTCGAGCAAGCAATCCAGAAAGCTCAAACTGGGAAGAAAGGAAGTTGAATGTGTCCTACAAGGAACAACACCCTTCGTGAGTAGGATAGTCAAAACTGAAATTCCTTCCAAATTCGAACTACCTCAGCTGGATCAATTTGATGGCACTGGAGATCCGATCATCCACATCTCTTCATTCCAGACTAAGATGATGCTCCAGAATGTGAATGATGGAATATTGTGCCGAGTCTTCCCAAGTATGCTCACCAAAACTGCTCAGAGGTGGTTTCACCAACTCCCTAAAAATTCTATTTCATCATTTGAAGAGTTGGTAGAGAAGTTCAAAACTCGATTTATCACCAATATCCCACCTACAAAGAATACAAATGATCTCCAAGTGTGCAAGCAGGAAGTCACGGAATCACTGAGAAGTTACTTAGACAAATTCAACAAGGTTGCCATGCAGATCGAGAACTTAAGTGATGAAATGGCCATAGACACGATGAAAAATGGAACACGGTTGGGAAAGCTAAAAGATAAGATCATGACTAAAGAGCCCACCACCTTCTCTGAGGTCATATCTATGGCAATAAAACTAATAAAACTAGATAAAGACAGAAGACTGAGGCAGGATGATGATAAAATACCTTTTAAAAGGGATGAAAGGTCCGAGCCAAGGAAATCTAGACCCCAACGACCTTACTTTGGAAATTCAGCCGGAACCCAACAGATGGATTCAAGAAAGAAATTGAAAATTACACCCCTCTGAATGCTCTAAAATCACAGATCCTCTTATGGATTAGGGAAAATAGGGTAGGAATACCCGTACCAAGAAGATCGAGCCCTAATAAAAGAGTGATGCAAGATAGAAGATTTTATTGCCAATATCACCGAGAGTATAGCCATGACACCGACGACTATCAGGAATTAAGAAAACCCATAGAATACCTAATACAAAATGGTAAACTTAAAAAATTCACTAACACATCAAGAAGACACCGAGACTTTGAGGACAAGAATAAAGATAAATCAGAAGAAAAGAAGGCTCAGAATGAGGTAGCCAGAGTTATTAATATGATAGTTGGAGGAGAAGCACCTAAAGAGAAAATGATGAAAAGAACTCGGAGAGAAGAAAGTCAGTTGCAAAGGCCAACTATCACATTCGGACCAGAAGATGGAGAACATGCCTGACATCCCAATAATGATGCTTTGGTCGTAAGTGCATACATTTGAAATTATCTGGTGAAAAAGCTTTTGATAGATGAGGGAAGCGCTGTTAATGCACTCTCATAGAGCACCTACCAAGCTATGGGAGGCTCAATTACTGACCTTAAACCCATTAAGAATCCCATCACGAGCTTCTGTGGAGGAACAACTCAGCCTATGGGGATAGTGGAACTGGTAGTAGAATTTGGAGACTGAGAAACTAGAGAATTAAAAGCAATTAGATCTCTGTTCAATATTTTAGACCTTTCACTCACTTATAATGGTATCATCGAAAGACCCATTTTGTACGAAATCGATGCAGTCACAAGCATCAGGCTGTTGACCATGAAGATCCCTCTAGAAGACTGAGTTATAACCATACGCAGAGATCAGTCCATGGCCAAACAATGCTATCAATTGAAAGCCTCAGTTGGAGGCATTTCCCTTAGCATCTTTAGTAGTAGAAAAGCAAGGATCCAATCCATAACCAGTAGAGCAAGTCCAGATGTTGCAAGTAGATGGTGGGAAAATGGTCAAAATTGGAGGTGAACTTGATGAAAATATCAAGCAGAGTATCTATGAATTTTTTAACAAACACTCAAATAGCTTTACCTCAGAAGCGACCGAGATTTTAGGTGTAAACAAGTGCGTCTTTAGAGTAAAAGCAGGGAAACTCTTGGGCTTCATGATCTCACACAGGAGAATAGAAGCAAACCCAAAGAAGATGGAAGTTATTCTGAACATGAAAGCTTCGACGTCACTAAACGAGCTTCAGAAACTCAATGGCAGAATTACAGCTCTTGGAAGGTTCATATCATACTCAGCAAAGAAGTGCTTACCCCTATTCCGAGCCTTAAAGAATTCTAAAAAATTTGAAGGAACAACAAATGTTAAAAAGCTTTTGAAAAAAATAATATGTTCTTGAACTTGCCTCCATCGCTCAGCAAGCCAGTCCTGGGCGAGACTTTGTATTTATATCTTTCTGTTAGTTATGAGTTCATAGCCTCAGAATTAGTGTAAGAAGAAGGAAGCCAACAAAGTCTGGTCTACTATGTCAGTAAGATCTTGAGAGGCTCAGAGGTCTAGTATCCCAAATTAGACAAGCTCGCTATAATAGTTGTTCACATGTCCAAGAAGCTAAGACAATACTTTCAAGCCCACTTAGTAGTCGTCAGAACTAACTTCCCTTTGAGGAAAATTCTACAGAGGCCAAAAACTTCAGGACATCTAGTCCAATAGTCGGTTCAACTAGGAGAATTTGACATCAGTTATAAGCCTTGCCAGTAGATAAAAATTCAGGCCTTAGCAGATTTCATACAAGAAATGACAGTGGAGGAAGCAGTCTCCCTTTCATATCCGGAATGGAGGCTCTAGATAGACAGAGCATCTGGGGCACAGGGGTCTAGAGTAGGAATTATTTTGATCGGACCAAGCAAAGTCAAAATTAAATATGCAATTCAAATAAAATATTATGCCACCAACAATGCAGCTGAATATGAAGCATTACTCATAAGCCTTAGGTTGGCCATCGAGATTCGAGTAGAGCATCTCAAAGTATATTTCGATTCCCAACTAGTGGTTAATCAGGTTAAAGAGCTGAGAGCATGGTCAAATATGTGGAGAAAGTGAAACAACTCTTAAAGAAACTGGAAATGGAAGGGGGACAATGGGAAATATTACAAATCACTAAAAATGAGAATTCAGAAGCAAATCTGTTGGCCAAATCAGCATCAGAAGACAACCAGTCCTTCAGGGAACTTGAGCTAACTGAGGAACTCACCAAGCCAAGCATGAAAGAAATAGAAGTAGCTGAATGGATGAAACCAATTATACGATACCTAGAGCAAGGCCTTTTACCTGAAGATAAGCTCAAAGCTCAAAAATTGAAGAACAAAGCAGCACATTACTCCATGTATGATGGAGAACTTTACAGAAGGTCTTTGTCATACCCATGGTAAAGGTGTGTATCTTCAGATGAGGAGGATTATGTACTTTGGGAAATTCATGAAGGAATATATGGAGCTCACGAGGCTCAGAACTCATTAGTTCGAAAGGTGTTGTTACAAGGCTACTACTGGCCTAGCATGCCCAAAGATGCATATCAGCTTGTTTAGAAATGTTTCAAGTGTCAACAGTTTGCTCATTTAACTCACAAGCCTTCTAACACTCCGTACCCAATCGGGAGTCCATGGCCTTTCACGGTTTGGGGAATGGATATCCTAGAACCATTCCTAATTTTCATGTCTCAGAAGAAGTTTTTAATAATGGCCATTGATCACTTCACCAAGTGGATAGAAGTAGAAGCAGTCCCAACCATCACAGAAGCTCGGATACAAAATACCTCTTTGGCCCACCCTCAGATGAATGGGCAGATAGAAGTCACCAACAGGATCATCATACAAGGACTGAAGAAGAGACTATATAAAAAGAAAGGTAACTGGGTGAATGAACTCAACAACGTCATCTAGGCATACAGAACAACACTCAGGAGCTCAACAGGAGAGATACCCTATAGACTGACATACAGAATGGATCTGGTAATACCTGTAGAGATTGGCTCATCAAGTTATTGAGTCTTCAGAGAGTTTGACCCAAATATTAATAACCTTAATGCTTAGATATGCTTGGACATACTTAAGGAAAGAAGGGAGCAAGCATCGATAGTCTCAGAAGCGCAAAAACAGAGATTAGTCTGATATTTTAACAAACATATCCGATCAAGACAATTCAAAGTCAGAGATCTTGTTCTGAGAAGAAAAGATATAGGCAAAGGTAGTTTCGGAGCTGGCAAGCTCGGACCTAACTAGGAAGCTCGGACCTAACTGGGAAGGTCCTTATCAAATCATAAAAAAAGCTACAAGGGGAGCGTAGAAGATAAAGGATATGCAAGGGAAAGAATTACCTCGATATTAGAACTCGGATAGCCTTAGAAAATATTATCAATAAAGAAATTGTACTTAGACAAAAAAAATGAACTCTAATAAAATCAAATTGCCATTCCATTCATTTTCAATTGATTCTTAGAAAAAAGAAATTACTTTAAGCATTCACATTGGCCTCAGACTCATGAGGCACTAAACTAACATTAGAAGAGACATTTGCACCTTTTAAAGTTGGATTTTTGGGCACCACAGTTGAAACAGCAGCTGGGCCAGCCTCAGTAGATGAATTCTCCCCAGAGAGCTTAGGATCCTCAGCAGGTCCAGAAGTTGACCCTTCCCCTACAGCTATCTTTTTGGAAACTCTTGGATGTTTTCTCCGCTTAGAAGCAGCTTTGCTAGTAGCCTCTTCGGCAACAACCACTTTGGCCAAATCATTTGGTGTTATCTTATCAAACTCAGAGAAGTTTAGGTCAGGACGCTGCGCAAAAAGGATGCTTTTGCACTCTGATCTATATGCCTTGAGAAATCCTGATACCATATTTTGGTAAGAATTCAAGTCATAAATTCGAGCTTCTTTCTCTTTGGAAAGTTTCTCCTTCAGGTTAGCAATCTCAGACACTCGCTCCTCAACTGTCTTGGCAAGCTAAGCTTGGGAATGCTCGAGCTCCTGGATCTTCTTTTAATGGGAATCAACCTCAGATTTAGCCTCTTCGAACTATGCTTCAGTAAGCTCCACTGCACGCTTAGCTGCTCCTAGTTTCTTTTCGTAGTCCCCAGCAATGGTGACGACCATAGCCTTTTTAAAGTTACACTCACTCTAGAGGATGAAATGCTCATCTTTGGCTAGCAGCAAGCCCTGAGCCATCTGCGAATAAAAAGGGGAAAAGGTTAGCATTTAGAATATTGATGATAAACTTCGAAGGCCAACATCCAAACCCACCTCTAATGCGTGTGTAATTAGAGAGTTGAAGAGTTTGCCTCTTCCGATGTCTTTCCACCTTTGCACATCCTCCGACAAGCGCAAGGACTCGACGTATTAGTCCCTGACTTAGGGATTAAGGACACTCGATGGATGCATTTTTTACAGAATCTACTTCTTAGTGTTCGAGCATTCAGGAAGTCTCGAACACTTAACGAAGACATTTTTCGCCAGCTCCTCTTCATCCTCGGTAATCCTTTTGCCTCGAGAATGCTTCTTTAAAGACCCGAATGCCCTTTTTTGAGCAAGCTTGATTGGAGGAGCTCTTGCAACCTCAACTTATTGTTCAACCCAAGTCTCAAAAGGCTCCTCCTGCTCTAGGGTGAGGTCCGTAATCTCTAGCTCTTGCCCTTGATCTTGAGCTCATTCCTCATTAGCATCTGAAAGTAGTATGCAGCCCACAAACATATAATAGTCAACCATTTACAAATAAAAAATAAGAAGAGTTAGAATATACCTTCAAGAAGATTAGCACTTACCATTATTATCTCTATTCCTATTATATACTCTTCGTAGGTATCATCGAGAACAATTCTCGGCAGATGTTCCCTCAAATACGCTCAGAGTATGAAGCCTTTTTATCAAATTCAAGTCTTCATTTGGCAACTTTCTTAGATGTTTTACATCATGGCATGCATCGACCCATAAGTGTCGGATACTGAAGAATTTTATCGGGTGTTCTATAATAAAATATTTATGTCTCCAAGACTTTGGTATGTCTAGAAGTCTCACAAACAGATTAAGATGGGGAACAACCGATAGAGAAAATGTAAGCTCACCCTTTTTCTTATTTAAGTTATAAATAAACCAGAACATGTCAAAGTCTGGTTCTCTGTCTTCCCTATGCATAAGCTTTATATACCCAATTAAAATCCTAAAACTATTAGGGTGAAGTTACCCAATAGCTATATTATATTTATTCAAGAAAAGCTTTACGAAGGGGTCTATAGGGAACCGCAGTCCACCCTCTAATTGATCTTGGTAAACCACCATTTTTACAGCATTAGGGTAAGGCTCATGAGCCTTCTTATCAGTAGTATGCAGTAGCTATTCTTGGAAAATCCCAAATCAATGCCTATACCATTCTAACATGCCCTCATCTACCCTAAACTAAAACAAATCAGATTTAAGTTGCTCTTGATGAGCCATTACCACTTTAGATTCAGATGAACAAAAGAAAATAAAAAGACAAATGGAGGAAGCTCCTTTTCACCTGGAAAATGTGAGTTGATCCTTCACAGCAAGAAAGAACAGTAGTCTCAACAACGAAGAACTTGAAAGCAGAAACAATAGAATGGGAGAAAACTCCCAGGAAAGAAGAACACACAAGCAACACAAAGCAAAAGTGAAATCTACAAAAACCATCCAACCTTCAATTTATAATCTGAAGAAGGTTCTGGATGGACCTCATATACCCTCAGCATTAAAGCATCCACACTTCATCATTTCGGGGGTATAATAGGTATAACCATTTGACATTAATGGCCATCATTAGCATGACTATCCAAGCGTTATCCTTTCAACAGACACGACTATCTAGCTGCAAATACGTTGATAAATGCACCACATCTTCTGACACACGAACAAATATGATGATTTTAAAAATTATAAAAGGCATATAAACAGGCATAACGTTCACGCTTTCTCATTGAAGCTCAAGCTTCCACAAGCACTTGGGCCTCATTTCATAACACCAAGATTGACCTCATAGTCACAGGCACTCGGGCCTTATTTCATAACACCTAGATTAACCTCATGGTCATAGGCACTCAGGCTTTATTTCATAACTCTGAGATTAACCTCATGGTCACAGGCACTCGGGCCTCGTTTCATAACACCAAGATTGACCTTATGGTCATAGGCACTTGGACCTTATTTCATAACACTGAGATTGACCTCATGGTCATAGGCACTCGGACCTCGCTTCTATAGCACCTAGCATCTAAGCTTCGAGCACTAAAAATTCTAGCGATGGCTGGTCTCGTGAGAATATTTTTGTAACAGGTTAATCCCTCGGGTCATTTTTTTAACACCGAGCATCTACAAGTACAGCTGGCATTTTCACTCTTCGTGTATCGGTACCGAGCATTTTCAGTATCAGTGACTGAGGTTGGCCACCTTAGCTCACCCGTCAACATCAGACACTCTTCAGTATGCATTAGTCCGAGCAATACTCATTGCTTCCTTGATATCCAGAATATTCGGACATAAATATCCAACCAAACTTCTGGGGGGGATAATTGATACCCCTTAGGTATAGTCCTATTCAATTAATAACTTATATTCCTAATTCAAAGTAACTTGCAGAACAAGGAAGACCGAATTAAAGTAGGAAAGGGCGTTCCTCATCAGGAAGACTTCCAGATCAGGCGAAACTACCTCAAACAAAGGACAAATCCTAGAAGGAAGAGGAATCATAGGTTTGAGCATCTTATTCCCTATAAATACTCCTCACCTCTCTTCATATTATTCATTCTATTCTTTTTAGCTTATTGCTCTCTCTTTATCTCTCTAAACTTTCTCTCTCTACCCTCTTTGACTTAAGCATCGGAGGGTTTGTGAAGGAAACCCCACATCTCACCTTGCCCTTTTGTTGGTTGGTTGATTGCAAGATTAGGAGGTTCCAGAAATCAAGTTATCAGTAAGCTTGAAATATTAAGTAGTATAATAGTATAATTCATACTCTTTGATAAAATAAATAAGTAATTAGCAGTTTTCTAAACATCAAAAGTGTTTTAAATTTACTTTGTGTATATTTTGTTATTATTACCATATGATAAAAGTGTTTTAAATTATCTAAAAATTATTATCAACAAAGTAAATCTTACTTTATGGAAGATAAAGTAATAATAGACTACACCCTAAACTTATTTTTCATCCATAATTTTTTTTTAAAAATGAAAATTTTATTATTATTTTAGTTAGTGGCATATATTTAGTGTAGGTGGCAGCTACCGATGCTACCAACGGAGCCAATGCCTGGTGGTCGGTGATAGGTTACTCCCTCTATTCTTAAATAATTGATGTTTTAAAAGTCTAATATTGTTTCTAAATAATTGACGTTTTAAGTTATCATTGCATTTTATCTACTTTTTTTTCTCTTTCACCCTTATTTAATATAGAAGAAATAATTGAATAAATATCTACTCCTTTTAAAATTCTATATAAAACTAACAATTAATTGAGGAAATTATTATAAGAGTAGTATAATATTTTACACATATATTAAATACATTGCTTAATTTCTATAAGAAATTCTTAAACGATAATTATTTAAAAATAAATGAAGTATTTGATAAACAAGTGGCAGATTATTATTCCGCAGGATCAGTATCATGCACTCCACCGCCCCACGATCCAAGTTTGAATTATCCATGCAGGTGTCAATTTCCCATGCACTACTCTTGTACTCTTCCATTCGTGAAATAAATTACACTGATCATTCAATGACATGTCCACTTAATTTTTATCCTTATTATTCATATAGTTTCAGTCAAAAAAAAAAAATTATTCATATAGTTGGACTGTCGCATTCCATAGTGTTTGGAGCCAATATGTTTTTAACATCTGCTAATCAACTAGCCAGACATTTATCTTACTATTTAAATGAATTTGTGGTGATCATCGATGCACTTAAATAAATAATTTTTTTTCCAGATGCACGAATGATATTAAGACGAACTTTTAATTTGTAAAACTAATTGTACACCATGGATAATATTATATATACATGGTTTTCAATCCAATTCAAAGTAAGAAAATATTACCAACAACCGAAGATATCAACTGATAGAAAATTATTCTCATTTAAATTAGATTTTAGATTTAAATTTTAGTATATACAATCATGTTATAAGATCTTTACTGCTCTCGTGATCTTATATGAGTCAAATCAAATTAGTTAAAGTCTAATAAATTTTAGATACTGATAATTTACACAAAAAAAATAAAAAAAATATTCGCATTTTACTTTTATTTAATAGTTAAAATCCTTATAAATATGCTGAGAACTTTGGGATTTATTGGCTCCTTCCACCTCCACCCAAAAAATAAAAAATAAAAGCTACGAAATGATTGATGTTTTGGATAATCATTGAATGGAATAATGGCTTTTTGACAAATAAAAAAATTATCATATGATACAATGTGAACCAACTCTAAGTATGTGTGTACTATGATGTGAATCTTTGAAGATAAATTCATTTACAAATAAAAAGTGATTGATTTATCAAACTGTTAGGAATCTCATTCTATTATAAAAGATAGAGGAATCAAAGAAAAAAAATATTGCATATCGTGTAAGATAGCCACATTGATTATTAAAACAAATGCTGATGATGAGTGATTCGTGAACTTATATTTTCAAACACGTTAGGTGGGTGGAATGTAAGTTGTGTTGCTAATCAAACAAATTTAAAGATGCTTTTGACAAGGCAATGCATGCAGATGATCCTGTTTAAGACTATGGATTTGATCAACTTAAGTGTTTTTTCAATTAATTAAAAGCAATTAATTTTATAATGAATCATCAATTAGCTATACGTATTAGTCTTCGAATATCTTTGACATGAATTTTCCACA
>CATIWM010414935.1:0-25339 GCA_949671775.1 Mallotus repandus | reverse complement strand
ATACTGTTTTTATTTATTTTTCTCAATATTTTTTTATTGTCTTCATCTATTTTTTCTCAATATTTTTTTGCTCAACATTTTTTTTACTGTCTTCTATTTTTTCTTAATATTTTTTTGCTAAACATTTTTTTCTATTTTTATAGTACTATATTTATCTTTTTTTCTCAACTTTTTTGCTCAACATTTTTTTTTTATTTTTAAGGTACTGTCTTCATTTTATTCTCAACGTTTTCTTTTTTTCGCTATATATTTTTTTTCTTAAGACCTTTTTTTTCTCTTATGATGTATTTGTAACATCAACAAAAAAAAAGCCGAAAAAATTAAAAAAAATCAACAAATCGAAACAAAAAAATTAAAAATAACAACTGAAACAACAAAACAACAAAAATCAACAACAATCAACAAAATTTTATGTTGTTGATTATTGTTGATTTTTGTTGATTGTTGTTTATTTTTGTTGATTATTGTTGATATTTTGTTATTTTTAAATTATTTTTTCGTTATTAATGACAAAATTAAGGGCATAAATAAAATTTTTACTTTTATTAGTATTGATGATAAAAATAATAATTTTTTTATATATCTCATAATTTTTATTGTTTTTTATTGTTATTTTTTTATTTTTTACGAAAATCAACAAATATAAACAAAGACAAGTAACAAAAACAATTGAAAGCAACAACTGAAATCAACAAAAAGCAATAAAAAATTACAGTTGTTGATTTTTGTTTATTTTTGTTGTTGTTTGTTGTTTTTTTTAGTTTTTTCATCATTAATAATAAAATGAAGACCATAAATATAATGTTTACTTTTATTGGTATCAATAATAAAAATAATAATTTATTTGATATATTTCATAATTTTTTGCTATTTTTACTGAAAAATAATTATTGAATACTATGGGTAATTTTTACTTTAATTAGTTTAATTTCTAAATTTTAAATAATTATTGAAGACTATGGGTATTTTTTGTTTAATTAGTTTAATTTTTATATTTTAAATAATAGTAAGTTTCAAAATTAAAAAAAATTGTTATGTAGAATATAAAATTAAATTTTTTAAAATATAAATTTTTTCCTAGAAACATTAGTTCTTTTGCGTGGTGAGTACCATAACTTGTCGGTGGTGAGTGGATCCAAGTGACTGCGCTGAAAAATCCTACTTAAATTGGCCTACACAAGTACACATTAGCAGACAAGAGCAAAAAATGTAAAGGATGCGACAATCGCCGTAGTTAACACAAGTTTTTTAAAAATGTACCACTTTTGGGTACAAAAGTGAAAACTGAAAAAAAAAATTGAAAGAAACAAAAAGCCCTGGCCACTAACGAAATTAAAGTGATCAAAGGTTACATGAGGTGAAATTTCCTCATAAATCTTGGAATAGAGGACAAACTTAAGGCTTCAGTACCCGTTAAAAATAAAATAAAAAAATGAAAAATCAAAGAGAGTAAAGAAGAGATTCAACCTAAATAAATCAATTAATTATAAGAAAACATTTATCCTCATATCTCCTTCAAAATGCAGCCACCTCTAGAAAATATTGTTATGTTATTGGAATTGAATTGAGATCCTGGATGCCTCCAAAATGTAGAGGACATTTATATTTTCTTTGTTTTTGTCAATTGATTTTATTAAAAAAAAACAACTTATGTCTACAAATTTTATTTTGAATGTCTCTAAACCTAAAACTAATTGAAATCAAATTGAGAGAAAAATCAGAAAGCAAAATGTACAAATTTTTTGTTTTTGGGTTCCTAGCTGCCCCCTTTCGAAATGCTAAAACATCATTTATATAGGATTAGTAAAAACCCTAAACCTAAACTAAACTCCCCCTAAATTAGGAAAGAAAGGAGAAAAACCAATAATAATAAGAAAAAAAAACAAAACCAAAACCAAAAAAACAAGGTGAAAGTGGGTGTGTGGTTGGAACGTGGAAGTAGGTTACAAAAAGTACAAAATTACACATTTCATCCTTAAACTTTTTTTTAACTTCTTTTTCAAAAAAAAATTACAATAATAAACAATTATCATGCATTGCAAAGGTTCTCCAAAATCTTTCTTCATTTCCTTTCACAATAATAATTTTCATGAGATTAATGAAATAGTGATCATTGTAGGGTTTTTTTGTGGGCGATCAAACTAAGTGTTTATACCTTTCTTAATTCAAATGAAATACTAAAAAAAATAATTAGTTTGAAATGGAGGAAGTAACAGAAAAATGCATAAAGTTCTTCAATAAAGAATTGCAATCATCAACTAACAAATCAAGAGGAGATATGATAGATTGAACCCGAACAGCTTCAACCACTTGTAAAGAATTTGATTCAATGATGCAATTATCCAAACCAAGAGCTTTAACCCAACTTAAAGCCTCTTTTAACACCAACAGATTCAGCTTCCCTAGGGGAGAGACGGACTGGGATGGACACCACCTTTGCACCAACAAGAGAGCCCACTCAAGTTCCTCAAAACAGCACCAAACCCGGATTGTTGAAAACCTGAGGAGATAGCAGCATCTACATTTAATTTGTTGATACATTCATTTGTTTATCTAGTGGTAGTTCTTTTAATAATTTGACTAGCCATAAAAATATTTTTATAAAGATAATAAATTAATATATTTAATTAGTTTAAAATTATAATTTGTTGAACTAAAATATCTAATTAAATCAGAAACATTTTATTGATCTCAAATTAATTTTATTGCCCAAAAAAATAATTTATTTAAAATTTGTGTATTTACATATGTAACAATGCAGTGGTATTGAAGAGGCCAAGCATTCGATTTTGAGATTTGATACTTGGATGTGGGCCTTTATCTGTTACCACCGACCTGCACTTTTTGAGTCTTGAATATAAAATGTAATAGTAATCCTCCAATATAAAATGGTTGTATCAACTTTAATTGATACGTGATAGTGAGTTAGTGACACAGTCAAGAGTCAGGACAGTTGTTTTCACAGGAATGGTGTTATATTGCAACAGTGATTTCCAGACAGAAATAAAAATAAAAGAATTTAAGGTTGACTTTTTTTATTTATGAATATTAATACAAATTATTATTTTAAGAAGAATAGACATTGGGAAAAAAAAAATACATAGTTTCTCCAAATATGCAACCAGAAATTACTTTTTGTATAAAAATAAATAAATTGTGAATTCGTATGTGATTTTATTTTTACAACAGGTAAGTAAATTTTGATTGGATTATTCTGATTCTGTAATTTAAAATTTTTTATTTTTTATTAATAAATTAAGGAATTAGTTCTTTTATCAGTATAATGCAAACCAGTGATGCATTTATGAGCAAGGTTGCTTTCCTCCCTGTTTCTACTTTTGTCAAGTTTATGGAGATGCTGTACATTTGAAAATGAAGATCACTATACAACCAAATCACAGGAAAAGAAAAAAGAGGGGTTACTATGGGAATCCAGTTGTATTCTCGTCATTTTTTTGCGTACCAAACACCAAAAAATAACATAAAGATGTGTGAAAAACACAGCCCCTGTTGTGCTGGCGGGAGAAAAAGACAACTGTCTTTTTCAAATTTATGTTCCTACTCCTTTTTTATCCTTTAACTTTTCTCTTATTGTATATTTACTACCTAAAATTTTAACTTTACAATTTAGTTTGTTATCACAAAGAATTTTAAAAATTCATTTTCTTTTCTTTTCTCATGGCTCTGATACCATTCAGGGTGAGCCTACTCTTTTTTAGGCAGAATCAAAGAGCTAGTCGGAGATCAAGAAGGATGAGATCTAAAATTTTTAAATTTTTTTAGCTTCTCAAATTCATTAAAGTATTGAGAGCTAACAACAAGACTCAAACGTTCTATGTTCTTGAGAAAATAATTCTTAAATTTACTCTGTCCTTAAAGTCAATTCTCTTAATTGTTCAGAATAATTTTCTATGGATTTGATTAGAGTTCCCAAACAAATATTCAGGGAATTAAGACAATCAATAATATAATTTAATAATCCGATTACTAGTTCCTTACCTATTATGTGATTAAGATGCAAATAATCAAGATATGAGCAATTATCTAACATTAATAAAACATGCAAATACACCAAGCCTGTCTTAAAACAACATGCTTAACTCTTCAAAATAAAAAAATTATTTTGGAAGAAACATATACCTTCAATGAACAGGGTCCACTAATTTTTACAATAGCTTCAACTTTCTTTGCTGCAACTCCAAGCAACACACTATTGGTTGAAGGATCTTATGTACTATTGCTGCTCTCTCTCTTCATAATATGGGTTTTACAAACAACACTCCTTCCTAATACTACTTTGAATAAACAAGGTATATAGTAGCAAAAATATTGGGGGATATGTGGAAATCCCAATTTTATTTATGCTCCCCATCCTTCAGAAGTATAAGGAGTTTATATAAATAAAGTAGCTTGTTCCTCAAGTGTTGTTGGCTAGCTCAAAGGAAAAAATTATTAAAGTATACTAGTACAGACAACATGTGTCTCTAGTCCCGTTTTCCAATTATCTTTAAGTACAATAATATAAAAGAATCTTATCTCCTTTAGTCAAATGGAATCCAAAGAGATAAGAAATCTACTACCATCTTTTAATAATATGCCTTAATTATTCATGATGAGGTTGGCATCATGGATGACATCACTAGTCACTTCATTTGTAAGTTGTATATAGGTAGGTCCCAATTTAGGTAATCTTTGTTGTCTTATTCTTGAGTTGTCTTATCTTTCTATGTCATAAAGTATTATTCTTTATTCTCAGCTACCTTCTTCTAAATATTAAAGGTCTCGGATTTGAAATTCAGACTAGGATAATTTTCTTGCTTCTTCTCATCTAGTAATGAACTTCTCATCTTTTGTAATTAGAAGATCTCTAGACCAAATGGTAACAAACATTCTACTATTCTTAAGAATACAACATTCTCGATTGAATGCTACAATCTTCAGAGCTGCTTTCAGGAACTCAATTTGAAGGGCTTTGTTAGCCAATTTTACTTCTCCATACATTTTTCATCTTAACTTGAAATTTTGGCTATTAATCTTTTGTGGTTCCATAAGCTGTCTACATGTAACAATATGTAGATTCCAATTTTGAAAAGGATATTATATCGTACTATCCTCTTCATATTCCATCATTGTGTTAACAATTTGAAATGTAATAAATCTAGATGATTTTTTAATTATTTTTAAAGCAGCTTGCACAATTCCTAAGAACAATAAATGTGGAATATCTAAATCTACTTCTAGGATTGATGTTAATCCTGCTTTAATAGATTTTAAACTTTCCACCGCCATGTTTACTTTTATTTGCATACTAGGTTATCTATATGATTGTCAATGGATATAAGAATGGAACATTGGATACTTTGGTATAGAGCGATCTATCAAGTTATGATCCTCCTTTAAACATTGTTTATTATATCAAGAGGTAGATATTGTTTCATGCTTTTAAGAAGTTCTTTCCTCTTAGAAATTTGTTCAAGAAAATCTTCTTCATCTACTGATTAGATTCCAAGTCACTTTTCTAAAGACTAGATGTACTTAGTGGCTTCTTCCATGAAATATGTCATTTGCAAGTAATCTTTTTTTTTTGAAGGCCTCTTGTTAATCCTGCACATATTATAGTACTGTCTTTAGAAAGACCCAGACTATTTAAGTCTTCACAATAATACGAGGATTGTTTATCCTAAATATTTTCTTGTAATTCTAGAAATCCTCCAAGACTAATATCTCCATATTCTTTTTCAAAATCTTTTAGTTCAAGTTCATCTTCAAGAAGATCATCCAAAAGATCTTCTTGAAGGAATTCTTCTTCATTTGTCACTTCAGAACTTCTTTTACTACAACGAAGCTTGACCATATTCTTTTTAGCCTTCTTTTATTTTTATTTTTATGATTTTCTCAGCTTTTTCTTTGGTTAATCCAAAATTTATAGCTCCAATAGCTCCATAGTTTGTGGCTTTTTTTAATTTTCCTATTTTCATTCTTTTGAACCAAGAATTTTTCTTCTCAGTCCTTTTGAGGAACTAAAGTATTTACACTCTTTTTACTGTATTCCTTGAAAAGATTTACCAATTCTTTTGAATTCACCGTGTACTTTTTTTGGGCACTCTATGGAGATATGACCAATATGCTTACACAACCAACAAAGAGTATCTTTTGACATCTTCTTTTTCTTTTTCCTTCTAATAGGATAAGAGCTTATGCTCTAATTCTCCTTTTTTTTTTTGAAGGCATTGCTTTCTTGAATGCCATTTGCCTTTTGCACACCCAACATAGTTTATTCTTGGCAGCAAAGTCCATATGCAAAAGCTGAAAGTTCACGAGAAAGAGAATCAACTATTACATTTTTATTAGATGGAATATATTCAATATCAAATATATAATAGCTAAATCATTCTTATGACCTCAAAAATCTACTTTGTCTAGCCTTTTTGAAGTTCAAATTCATACGCCTTTTCATGTAATTTGAGTATGCTCTTAAAACAAGCAATTTTTGTGCTAAAAATATATAAAATGTTTTAATCCCAATTTTCACAATTAAAACTTCCTTTACATGAATTGGATAGTGTAGCTCGGCAAATTAAAATTTCCAAACCAATACTTACAAATAGGTTCATGTTTTACCCTTTAATTTTAAGGACTACATCCCAACTTCTAGCTGAAGCATCTGTCTCTAAGACAAACTCATCTATGTCCGATGGCAAATCCAAACATGGAAATTTTTTTATTTTTTCTTTCATTCAGATTACAACCTGAGTGTCTTCATCATTCTAGTTCCAAGGATTTTTATTAGTTCACTATAGGTATTTTGAGAGATCTTTCATAGATTTTCTAGCATAGTTATCAAGTCCACAGAAATGTAGAACCTACTTCTTATCTTCCAATTCATTAGGAAAATTAATAATCTTTTCGAAGATATAACTTTGCAACCAAATTTGCCATTTGATATTTATATACCTAAAAATTGTATCTTTGCAACCAAAACCATTCTATAGTTCTTTTTGATAGAATCATACATTCCTTTCAGAAGATATCAGTCACTTATTCTTTTTGACTCATATGTTCTTCTTCATCATTATTACTAAAGACTATATTAGTCACTTGTTCTGTGTGACTTATATGTTCTTCTTCATTATTACTAAAGACTAACACATAAAATATATAGACCACACAAAACTTTTTACATGAGGCATTTTTAATCTAAATGGCATAACTAGTCATTCATACATTCCGTGAGGCGCATTAAAGGTTGTTAGGAGTATTGAATCTTCCTCCATTTTTACCAGCCAATAACCAATTTTAAAATTGAATTTAGAAAAAATAGAAGGTTCCTTAAGACTTAAGATATCTATTACATCCCATGTCGTATGAATCTTATAGCCATCATCTTTGGAAGCTTGATTTACCTAATGATATTTTATAACCATTCATACTTTACCTTGCACCTACTTTGTCTGGTTAATAACCATAAAGGGTGGACTAAAATGTGGGCTCACACTATCTCTAATCAAACCTTTTTTGAGAAATTTAGAATTTTGCTTATCAAATTCCTCTATCATCTCTTCAAAATATGTTATATTCTTGGCTCGAATGATAGTATTTGGATTTTTTCAGTTCTAACTTGACTTTTGTTCCATTTAAAACCCATAACTTTAATGGATCATCACTAAAGTTATCAGCTAACTTACTAAGAATTTATTCCACTTGGGTTTTACTAGCTCACCTTTTCGCATAATAGATTTTTGTTAGGTTTTTCACTTAAATTGTGTTGTGAATTTTATGGAGATTTGATGGTTTTGAGGTTTTAGATCATGTCATGGTCATACTTAGGCCATGCTGATGTGTTTATTACATCCAGTAAGGAGCACAACCTAAGCATGGGTGTGTTGGTGCCTGTGTCGAGATTTACCAGTTTGCCTAGAAGGTGACACCGCCAGAAGCACGGTCGTGTCATGGCTGTATTGGGGTGTCTAGAAGGTGGCATGACTTAAAGCACTGCCATGTCATATTTGCGACATTAGTCCTGAAAGAAGCATGGATTGAAGCACTGACACGACATGGCCGTGTGACGAACCTCAATTTGGGAAGCTATTTTTTCTCCTGGTTTTGACTCCACTTTTGCCTATTTGTATTAGATTTGGATTAGAAATCATTCTAAGACTTCCCGAACATGTTTACTTGTTGACAAAGTCTTAGAGGTCTATAAATAGGGGGGTTTAAGAAGACAGTGATACACACAAGAAAACTTAGGGTTGCAAGTTTGATTAGTGGGACTTTGGGATATTTGTGAGTTCCTTGTATTGTTCTTCTAGGGTTTCTAGAGGGGTAGAGAGGAGTGTGAAGTCTTCTTATTTATATGAGAGGGTGAGACACATTACGGGTTTGGGTTTGATCAACTCAAGGGAGTGACAATTTGCTATATTAGTGTTATTTCTCAAATATAGTGAAGAATTAGTATCTCTCCGTGGATGTAGGCAGTTGGAAGTCGAACCACATAAATCTTGTGCACTCTTATTTTTTGTTTTGGTTTGTTTATTATCTTGACTTGTTTACTGATTGATTTAAATTGTGAAGATCTTTTTCCAACAATTTTTCTATCATACCTTATGTTTTTCCTCACAACTCTTTATACCAAGAGTCATTACTCTCCTTCTCTAAATTTTTGTCTCTAAATTCTTCTCTCCAGCCAATTGGTATAATTTTTTCTAAAAGGATTTTAGAAGATGGAGGTCTAGTGTATTTGACATAGTAATCATACTTGCAAGAAAATTGTCATAATAAGTTCCATTTTTATCTTTTTATGTGATTGCTTTGATCCAAAGAGACATTCCATCTATGACTTACCATGTTGTGCTTGCACATTGTATGCTTGTTCACATGTAATGGTTCTGCACAACCTAAAAACATTGACTAGGTAGAACTCAAATTTTAGTTTGAGTTTTAGTTTTTCTAAGGTTAAAATCTGTACACCTACAATAGAAACAAAAGTTTCATCTTGTACAAAATGAAGGTTTTCTTTTTGCCCATTCAAGAAAGCATTTCCAAAAATTATATCTACGTCTAATTCAGGGTATATTATCATCTTATCAATGGTGAATTATTTTCCATCAAAGATAACAAGAACCTTATGTGTTACTAAGTTCACTTTGCATCCTGTCATGCATAATACTATAGGCTCATCTAATGGATGCCACCATTCATTAAGAAGTGCATTGGGTCTTGCACTACTAATTGTTTCTCCTGTGTTAATTAATGCATCTAAAGAATAATCATAATAGCCTATAAACTTAAACATTAGTGAAATATAAGTACTCAAACTTACATCATTGAGGCTAAAGATATTCTATGATGCATTGGAATAGGTGAAACCATATTCAGTATAACAAATTGAAAATTTGAGACATCAGCAAAATGTCTCTAAAAATTAAAAAAAAATGTCACTAATAAGTATTTGAAATGAAAATAAAATGTCACAATTGGCGTCACTATAGCCCTGTCGTTGATAGTATTTAAAGATGAATTTTATGAAATGTCTTTAAAATATTGCATTTTCAGACAAAAGAAAAATGTCCTTAAAAGTTTAAGCCTAGCTGAGCCATTTTCGAGCCGATTCCATTTGAGACAGAAAAGAACGTCTCTAAAAATATTGTTTTAGAGGCATTTTTAAATTCATCCAAATAATCAAATTTCATTTGTTCTGTACTTTTATTATTTATTTATTTATTTAGTAATATTTTTTCTTTTATCATTTCAATACTTGCGTCAAATAATTTCAAACAATTAAATATTAATAATATTATTTCATTAATAAAATGAAATTACATGAGTTCAAATTCAAATAATACTACAAAATTAATATAAACTATCCTAAAATAACTTCAACAATTAATTGAAATGAGGTCCACACTTATGATCTCATGAATTAAATCTTTCAAGCCAGTAATCCAAATTGTCTAAGAGTCTGCAAAAAAAATTAATTAGTTCAATCTAAATATATATATTAAAGAGTAATATGTATCAAATGATGAATACCACCATGTTCATTGTACCTTTTAATCAATTAGACTTCTATAGATATCTTTTGTTATGGCATCTTGAGTAGGTGAGGAGTGGCCCTACCGGAGAACAAACCATATAGCAATTATCAGAATCTTTTTCCCTTTTTAAAAAAAAACAAAAAATACAACAACTATATTAAAATAGGCTCTTATTATAATATTAATTGGAAAGAAGCCAACTCTCCCAACACTAAAATTCATCCAATGATATCACCACCAAACAAATCAAGTATGCAAAGAAATTTGTACATCCATATGCAAAAAGAACAAAGATCATAACCTCATCTATCACAAACACATAAAAAAATAATCTATAATTAACCTACATAGTTTTTATTTTAGAAATAGAAACAAATAATTGAATCTAAGTTTAGAAACAGTTAAAAACTAAAAAAAGAAACACATACATACCAGACATTTTATCGTCCAAACTAAGAGAAACAACAAGCTAAAGCATTTGTTTACGCCAAGCAGAAGAAATAACAAGCTTCATGTACAAATCAACATCCACTTCTTCACAATTCCTATAGTAACCAAATGCTGCCAAAAAGTATGCACTTTTGGTGTCTTCACAAAAAAATAAAGTGCCTATAAAGTAAAAAGGGGAAAAAGGAAGAAGCAAATGTAAGACTCAACTCGGGTGATAAACTTCATTAGCATTTCAAAAATAAAGTAAAATATATAAACTAATTTTTTAGAAAAAGATAATCAATTCACTCTAGAACCAGTTTCCTAAAGAGTGTAAAAGAAATCAGCTCTTCATTTGACCTACTTTAAAAAATAACATTTGCGAAGAGCTTATTCTACTAGGTCTATAAGATCAAAGTGAAAGGATTTATAAAAGAATATGGTACTTGGACTATGATATCAGAATTGCATACATTACATGTCAACCTGGTAGCCAAATTTCATCCTTTTTCTTTAAAAATAAAGAAAAGTACACTCTCATCATCATATGCATATCCACTACGTGTACTCAAAGTGAAGCAGTAAAAAAAGAACTATAATTCCATCCAAATATTAAAATAAAGAACACTCCATAAGGCAACAACTAACATTCAAAGCTACATCATAATAAATTACCTTGTCTTCCGTCTTCTCATAAAAAACAATCTCCATTGAATCAACAAGATGCTTGGAAGAATTAGAGAGCAAAAAAAAAAAACTTTTGATCATATTCATATGGTTCTAGCCATCATTTCTTTATTTCTCTTATACAATTCATGCTTCTCCAATCTAAACTTTTCATGGCAATTTACAATGTTTTGAATGATTTATTAAAATTTCTTTATATATATGTATATAAGCATGTTAGTTTTAATTAAAAAAATCATTTGAAATATTACTATTACCTAATCTATATATATTTCCCTTCAATTATAGATAGCAGAGATAGGTCGGCAGATATAGCCACTGAAAAACAATGTCATTTTTAGGTCATTAATTTGAATAAAAACACACAATTAACCCACAAAATATTCCAATTACATTAAGTATCTAGAAATTAAAATAAAGAGGAAGAAATAGAGAAACCCAAACACTAACCAATTTAGTAAAGGAGAAGTAAAGTTAAGTGAAGATCGAGAGAGATTACCTCAGTAACAATGTTAGGTCTTTAAGAATTTGGAGAGCTCACTACAAATGGAGGATAATATAATTGATCTTGTGGACTCAACAAACACTACGCCTTATTACTTTTGAGAATTCCTACAATTCATACACATACAAAAATAGAGTCTTAAATACCAGTCTATCAAACCCTAATTTAAGTCATAATTGAACAGAAAATACCAGAACTTGAGCATGTAAGGGTTTTGGATTGGGTTAGGGTTATGCTAGTTTTCATTGTAGAATTGGTTGTCGAAGGTTGGATTTAGAGGAAGAGGAATTAGGACGGTGGCAGGATTGAAATTGGTAGAACAGGTGAAGGAAGAGAAGAGAATGAAAGAAAAAAAAAGGAAAAAAAATGAAGGAGTGAAGCTTGCGATAGTAGGCAAAATCTCAGGTGAAGTGAGAAGATTTGAAGAAAATACATTAATAAGAGAAAGAAAATAGAAGGGAAAACAATAGATTAGAAATGGAGAAGAGGAGAAGATTTGCCTTAATGTATATTTTGCTTTCTTTACTATAGGATGAAATTATTTTTTATTATTTACTGTTTATTATAGACAAAGTGAGTTTCACTTTATAAAAAATAAAATAATTATAGAATGTATCTATAAAATAATAGTAAGAATTAATTTTTTAGAATATAATTTTGTATATTAATAAAATACATAATACTCTTAAAATGCATAACACTCTTTAAAAATTTTTAAATGCTATAAAAATAAAAGAGTCAATAGAAAATTATAAAATTATTAAAAAAATTTAAAGTATGTCTTTTCAGAGACATTTTAGAGACCTTTTTTTTTATTACATTACAAAATAAATCATCCCTAAATTCATATTTTTTAGAGACAATTTTATAAAATGTCACTAAAACTTAGTTTTAGAGACGTTTTATAAAATTCTCTAAAAAATATAATTGAGCGAAGTTAATAAAATGTCGCGAGCACTTTTAGAGACAATTTTGGTATGGAGGGGAATTTTTTGAGGTGGGAGGGAAATATGAGGCATTTTTAGACACAATTTTGATAAAACGTCCCCAAATATAATCTTTTAAAGACAATTTTTATTACATCAAAAAAATAAAACATCTTTAATTCCACCTTTTGTTATAGTGATTCCAAATTTCCTAAAAGGAGATTGATCTTAGTTAAGTAATTTTTTGGAATTCTTTTACAATTTCGAGGGTCAATATGGCATGTCTTATTACCCTCACACTTTCTTCTTGATTTTCCTCATCTTTTACATAAATTAGTAGTCTAATTTCTTTATATCTAACTATTCTTTAAGTTTCAGATGATTGACCATTATCTTCTCTTGATGAGGATTTAAGTATCTCTACTCTATGAATCTTAACTAATGTTCTAAGAATTTCTACATATCTCCTTTGGTAGTGGACCAGAACTAAAAATTGACCTAGAGGACGTAGCTCTTCTTAATATAGGATCAGAGATTCTAAAAATTCTTATAGGTTCTTATAGATTAAGGATTATGCCTTTTCTTCTTTGGGTGATTTGAGAAGATCCTATTTGTCTATAAGACTTTGCTAAATCTGTAAGAACCTAACTCTTTAGCCAGCTTAACTCAACACGATTCATTTCTTTCTTGTGGAGTTACTTTCAGCTGTTTAAAGCTTCTTCGAATAATTTTGTTACCCTAGAAATGTTTCTCACTCCAGGATTGGTAGTGTTAATGAGTCAGAACACTATCCTAGTATGGTATGCCAAATATTTGGCCTAGGAATTCATTCTATTAATTTTGGTTAACTTCATTATCAAATTCAAAGAATTTTCTAAACACTTATCACTCAAGGCCATCAAATAGTTTAGATAGGCTTGAAACTAGACTAGACCATTTGCTAGGTTAGTATGTACTCCTGTTATCAAATGATTTTTAAACTCCCTTCATTTTTTGTCTAAGACTCTACTATCACAAGACTATCTACTGGAAGATTGAATAAAGGCATTAGTCCTACTTAAACCAAACCAACATGGATGTACTTTTATTCTCCCTTTAATTTATTAACCATTTCCTCTAATTTTAGTAACACCTATGAGACATACATCTAACATTTCTAACTCTATACTAGAAACCTGAGTGGTTGACTCAAACTATAAGTAATTTACTATTTATTTAAAATTGAACCTCAACTTATTGTATATAGAGTTAATGTTTATCTTAGGCAGTTTCCATTCTAAATAACTCTTAGATTAATCCTCATACTAGAAAGACTCCTCATGTACCATAACATTCTCCATTGGGATTAGATCATCATCTATGGCAGCTCTAGCTTTTGTTGACATCATGAAGATTTGAGTTATCCATAAATAAGATTCATCACAATTAGTTTCATATTCAAAAACCACAACATATACTGAATCTATAACAAAGTTTATGTCAGAATATTCATTCTCACTATAGGCTCATACATTTGACTCTCATCTTCAAAGAAGTTTCTTTGGAGACTTTCTTTGCTCTTATTTTCGTGTGGATATGTATCATCTTTGTGGCTTTTGGAGCCACAAATCCAGAAATATGAATAGCTACTTAGAGGTTTTCCCTTAAGGTATTTGGGTTCTCTCCTATATTTTTCTTAAAGGCTTCTATCCTATCCTTGTCTACAGGGTTTATTCTTCTTCTAATAAATCTTATAAGTTTAGCTTTTCTTTACTTCTCTCTCTCTTTTCAATATTCTTCGTTTGTTGTATCCTTTGAATTTTTCTTTTTAAAAGAATATCTTGTTCTAGATTGACCATGTGGTCCAGAAGAACACTCATATCTTCTAACATACTCAATCTGAGAACAACAACTTTATTTAAATACGGAAGGCGTTTAACATCTTACCTTACCTAGAGTTCAATACATGCCTTTCTCATGGCATACCTAACTGTCTAAATTCTCCCCCTAAACCTTTTACTATATTATCTTCATCTAGGAGAAGTTGATAGGTCATTTTTATTGCTTCTAGCCAGGGCTCTAGAAGCTTAGCAAAAAAATAGCTCTTACATATATATGAGACGTGATATCATGATTATAATAATATTTTTGAAATTCAAAGGTAAAATTATTAAAATAACATATGTCACAAAATTTTCAATTTCACTAAAGCCATTATTAATTGTTCTTTTCCTAATAACTCTATAGACAAAAAGAAACAAGAAAATTTTCTTTTTAAAGCATACCACTATAGCCAAGACTCCATGAGTCCGGACTTGTTTGCCTATTTCTTCCTTGATTTGCGTGTGGGCTACTAGTAAATCCTGGTGTTTTTGTGCATTGCCTACCATAGTAACTTTGCACAATTCATAGGCGCTTGCAAGAGTGCAACTACCAAACATAATTGTAAACCTAATTATAGTAATCTACTCACCTACTCTTTTTGATGCATGTTTTTCACAATCTAAATTTAGAAAAGTGGTTAGACTTATAAGTGGCCTTAAAGGGTTATCCCTAGGTATGAATTCTTCTTTTCGTGGATACAAACTCATTAAAGGTTCTATCAACTATGTGCAGAGAAGCTTCATCAACCAGACCTAAGGATTTTCAAAGTTCTTAAGTTAGATTGCTATTATTCATATTAACTGCTTTAATAGCAGGGTCAGCTATATAAGGGACCATTTTTTCTTTTTCCAATTTTTGTATTTCTTTCCTGTCATTCGAGCTTTCAAAGCTTTCTTCCTTTCTATAGCATTTAGCATTCCATTCACCAGTTTACCTACTTCAGTGGTTAAGGCTTGTCTTTCTTCTAATGAATCACCAAGTATTCTTTGAGCATGAAATTGTCCAAGGAGTTGGTTCACTTCATTATGTGCATTATTGAATGAAGTCAATCTTGATTGATTATTGGAATTCAAACTCTACCAAGCAGCTGATCTAAAAATATAATAATTATATCAACAGTACACAACTTTTTATTATATTCAACACAATCACAATACTGGTTATGATATTCTAGATGAAAATCATATTCTTTCTTACCTACTTCAAGTAATTCTTATCTCAAATTTCTTAAACTAGTAATATTAGACCAATCAAAATGACAAAGATACTGAACAAAATTTTAAACAATAGCAGATATGATAATTATAAAAATTTTACAAGCAAAATGCCTTTATTCTAGAAATATAGACTCACTTGAAAAATATTTTTTATTCATGGACTAAAATTGTAAGGTCGTCTCCAATCATCAACACCAAAACGTAGTTTCTACAGTAACTTTTCTTCAATCCATTACACCTTTTTTAACACCAAAAAGGATATTCTTTGTATATTCTTTTTTTTATCCCATATTATAATATTTAAACATTTACCACATTACACCTATATTTATATTCTTTTAACAAATTCACCCACTAATAATATATTTTGGTATTGATTAAATAATGTTAAATTAATAATTTTCAATTATATAATGCCATATTTAATACTTAATTAAAAATAAAAATTACATATTACATTCAAAGATTAATAATAAAAGAGTACAATTTCAATAATATTTATACATCCTCATACCTCCGAATTAGTATATTTCTCCCATAAATGGTCAATTAATACTTTACAAAGTGCAATGTGTGCATCTTTATCCTTAATTTGTCTGTGTTGAGCAAAAAATTCTTGAAATCAAATATTATCATCTACTACCATTTCAACTTCTGGTATTGGTGCTTCCATTGCATCTGTAGTTATTGCATTTGAATCACGTTCATCCTCGATTATCATATTATGCATTATTATGCATGTTGTCATTATGTCATGCAGTACATATTTTCTCCAATAACAGGTCAGTGCTGCTACAATTTCAAATCATACTTGTAGAACTCCAAATGCTCGCTCAACATCTTTTATATATGCTTCTTATTTCATGGAAAAATATTTCTTCTTCAGAGTGCATGGTTCGTGAATACAATATTAGACCATTTTGGGTATATAGAATCAGCTAAATAATAACCATAGTATATTTTTTTCCTTGGATAACATAATTAACAAAAGGAGCAATTTCTTGTGCAAGATTGGAAATAAGATAATATGACTTTAACACATTAATATCGTTATTAGTGCTAGGCATACCAAAATAAGCATTCCATATACATATACCATAATCTGCTACAACTTTCAAAATAATTGTTAGTGATCCACAATGCCTTGTATATTGTTCGGCCCATGTTGTAGGATAATTTTTCCATTTTCAATGCATGCAATCTAGACTACCCAACATTCCATGAAAACTATATTGTTCACCAACATGGAGTAACATGACATGTTGTCATTATGTCATGCAGTACATATTTTCTCCAATAACGGGTCAGTCCTGCTATAATTGCAAATCATACTTATAGAACTCCAAATGCTCACTCAACATCTTTTCTATATGCTTCTTATTTCATGGCAAAATATTTCTTCTTCAGAGTGCATGGTTCATGAATACAATATTAGACCATTTTGGGTATATAGAATAAACTAAATAATAACCCATATTATATTTTTTCCTTGGATAACATAATTAACAAGAGGAGCAATTCCTTGTGCAAGATTGGAAATAAGATGAGATGACTCTAACACATTAATATCGTTATTAGAGCCAGGTATACCAAAATAAGCATTCAATATCTATAGACCATAATCTGCTACAACTTCCAGAATAATTGTTAGTGATCCATAATACCCAGTATATTGTTCGACCCATATTGTAGGACAATTTTCCATTTCCAACACATGCAATCTAGACTACCCAACATTCCATGAAAACCACATTGCTCGCCAACATGGAGTAACCTAGCAATGTCACTAGTAGTTGGTGATCTTAGATATTGCTCTGCAAAAATCTTCACAATAGCGCGATAAAAATGCTTCATACTTTCAATTATTGTTGACTCACCAATTTTAACATATTCATTAGTTGCAGATGCTGGTAGACCATATGCTAACATCCAAAATACGACTGTTACTTTTGTAAAGTCGATAATCCAGGTCTACCAAGGGCATCAATTTGTTATTAAAAGTAGAAATCATGTTATTTTACTGCATCTACAATTCGCAGGAACAAATTTTGAGACATTCGATATCGTCATCGAAATATCTCATCTTCATATCGTGGATTATCATAAAAATAATTATTGAATAGATTACGATATGCGACTTCATGATCTCAACGAATAATTATATGACCTAAAACTGATCCACGATGAGACTTGGTATTGTGGTTGATGTTCATAGTATGCAATAATTTTATTATTATTACATATCATACGATACATCAAATCTTCTTCTTATTGTTGTTGTGCAATGAGATTATTCATCATTGTAGCATTATCTTCATCAGAAGATGAAGATGAATATGACTGATATGATGAACTGCCAATATCATAAGAAGAACTTAGTATGTTTTTTTATGGAAGATATAAAACATCCATATGAAATTATTTATAGAACAAAATTGTTAAAAATTACAATTTAGATGTGATTCAATCCGACGATTGTTATTGTGATGAAATCGATCCAATGGATTAGTGAGAATATTTCAAATAACCTTATCTAAATTTATTGAGACGTGTGTGAAGATGATAAGATTGCAGTACCATTTAATCCAATGGTTGAGATTACAATGAAATCGATCTGACAATTGGGTGAGAATAATCCAAGTTGTACTTATCTGTATTTATTGAGAAATGTGTGAAGGTGATAAGATTGCAATACCATTTAATCCAACATGTAAGATTAAAAGAAATTGATCTGATTGTTGGGTGTGAATAATCCAAGATTTACCTATATGTATACATGAATGAATGTGATAAGATTGCAGTACCATTTAATCCAACGGTTGAGATTAAATGAAATTGATATAACGGTTAGGTGCGAATAATCCAAGATGTACCTATATGTATTTATTAAGACATGTATGAAAGTGAAAAGATTATAGTACCATTTAATCCAACAGTTGAGATTAAATGAAAATGATCTAATGGTTGGGTGAGAATAATCCAAGATGTATCTATCTGTATTTATAGAGACATGTGTGAAAGTGATAAGATTGTAGTACCATTTAATCCAACGGTTGAGATTAAACAAAACTGATATAAAGGTTAGGTGAGAATAATCCAAGATGTACCTATTTATATTTATTGAGACATATGTGAATGTGATAAGATTGCAGTATCATTTAATCCAATGGTTGAGATTATGATGACATCGATCCAACGGTTTAAATGAAATCTCCATATAAATTTATATGGAAATAATAAAATTTCATTAGTTTCCTACTTTGCTATAAATAAGAGCCATACATAACCTCCACGATACACATCCTCTCATAAATTACAAACAACTTCAATTGCTAACCATTAATGATTCAATCCAAAATGTCTATTCGAGCATCTGGTTATAGTGTTCCTGAAGATGTGCTCCTATGTGAGGTTTACATGAAAATTTCTCAAGATCCAATTACGGATGTTCACCAGTCTGCAGCTCACTTTTGGTCTTAAGTTGGTGATAAGTACAACAACGAAAGGAATAAGGATTGGGAGGAGCATAGCAAACGCTTTGTGCAAGCTGGAATTCAATATGTTGAAAAAAGTAGTTAGGAAATTGAATAGATGCATCAAATAAGTTGACAATATGCATCCAAATGGTGCATCAAGTGAAGATATTGTAAATTTTTTTTTTACATTTATTTTGAATTTTTTAATACCATTAAAAACTAGACGATATCTTTATAACAATTTGTAGTTGCAGCGAACAAAAATCCTACTAATCCAAGATCCCAAGTATAATTTTTTTTAAAAAAATTTGATCATGTGTGGCACATTTTGAAAGATTTTAAGAAGTTTAAAGATAACAATAACAATCCAAGACAAGCTTTTCGGTTACAACATTTTAACAATATTACATTAAGGTCAGAATATTGCCCTTTCGAGTCTCCAATACCGGAATCTCCTGAAGAGTTACTGTTTTCTATTAATTTAGAAAATCCTTATACTGGTGGTTCTTCACACCCTAGTGAAGTAAAAAAAAAAAAAAAGCCGAACTGAAGAGGAAAATGGATGAATAAATTTCTAATATCATTAGCATTAAAGAACAAAATGATAAGGTTATAGAGATGTTGGAAAAGTCTAGTTTGGACATGTAACATCAAATGAAGATGCAAAGTGAATAGTTTGCCTTCCAAAAATTTAAAGAAGAAAATAAAATTTTGTATCAAGACTTGAATTCTATTTATGATCCAAGAATCTGTGTCATTACTCAAGCTGAACAAGAAAGAATTATTCGAAAAAAAATTGCAGCAACAACAAGTACCACCGCTACATAATGATTTTGGCTAATATTTTCATGATATTGGTGGATCTGAAAGTGATTTACCATATTATCAAATTATTGTAAGCTTTGTGTGTTATATTTAATGTTAATTTTAGTTATCTAATGTTTATTTTAATATTTAGTTCTAGAGTTGTAATCTAATGTTTAGTGTTATGTTTGCTATGTTTAATGTTTAATATATATATATTAAGAAAAATATTTTAAATAAAATAAAATTTTGGACTAAATTGTTAAAAAATGATGTCTATGTAATGTGAAATTAGACTAAATTGAAGATAATTTGGACTAAATTGAATATCTTAAAAGTTAATAATATAATTTGAAAAAAAAAAATCCTCACCCCATTTTGCGTCAAGTGAACAGAGCCAATGCATATTGCACAAAAATGGAATTAGAAATAGGTATGGGTTGGAGGGGAAAAATATCCATTTTTTCCCCTCAAGGACTAAAATGGAAACAAACTTAAAGAGTACAAGAGAAATTTTCTTCCTCGGCTATTGTAGCCGCGCAATAACACTTCTCTAAAATAAAACTAGGCCAAATCTTACCTCCTTTACCTTTATATACGCGGATTCCTTTTAACAGTAAACAATATCTCATGAGCATTTAAAGGCCATAAACGCTTTCTTTTTCTTTCAAGCCACACACCTACAAATCTCACCGAATCTAGTCCAGTCTCTCTTTCTTTTACTCTCTATCTGTGTATGTATATATAGACTACTAGCCAAGAGTTGACAGTATTAATTTCTTTAGCTCTATCATATAATAGTTGTTTCTTTTGTTGTTGCTCTCTGTTTTCCTAAAATGGCCAGGCTTGCCTTACTTTGCTCGATTCTTGCTTATGGGATCTTGTTTTTACAAGCCATGGCCAGTGAATCTGAAACCAGCCCATATGGGTTCACCTTTCAAAATGAAGGGGAGACTCATCACGAGTTACCGGCTGATCAGCCCGCATCAAGCCCTGAAACTTCAGAGATGATGATCAGACGGTTAGGAAAGCATCATTCTTCCTCCGACAAATCTGTAGCTGGTGGTGGTGTTATCATTGGTGGTCTTGTTACGGTTATTTTTGCTGCTGTTTTTTGTTACATTCGGGTCACTAGAAGAAAAGACGGTGATGATACTGGTGGAAAGTGATTATTTTGTATGAAATTCTTGTGCTGATGCCTATTTTAGGTTAGAAAATGAGTGATTTTAATACAAATACATTATGCGTTGCGGAGATTAGTATATTCCAGATTAATTAAATATACTGTGCATATTACATTTTTGTTTAATGAAAATATAATTATATACAATTTTTTATAAATTATTTTTTTATTTAACTATTATTTTCTCTTTTTTTTTATGCGAAGCATGTTTGTGCTTTTTTTTTTTTAGAATTCAATGTAGCTAGCTCTTCTTCTTCAGTTATAGGGCATAAGGAAAGAAAATAAGGAAAAATACAAATAACTACAGTGTGTTTTCATTTATTTTCATTTAGAGTTTTGTAGTAGTTTTTGAGGTAAAGAGTTACTCTATAATTCAATCCGCTAGTAATTAGAGTTAATTTAAACTAATACCGTTAGTAATAATGACATGACTTTAGGTCCCAGCCTCAATCCTGACTTTACCAGGATTGAGATAATTAAAAAAAGAAAAAATCTCCTCTCTCACTTACAACTAACAATTGTGATTCTACGTAGGACGAACAAGTGATACCTGATAAAAATAATATTTTATAAAAAAAGAATTATATATTTTATGAAAATAATTTTTTTTCAAATACCACAAGTTTTTTTTTAAAATTTAAAATATTTTAATAAAATAATTAAAATAATTTTATTTTATTCACAATGAAAAAATAACAAGAAGGACAAATATCTTCAATAAAATACAAATTAATTAACATAAATATATAAAAAATTTAATAAAATATCAAATTAATAATATCTTCATATTTCTTTCACAAATTAAAATAAATATTTTTAAATAAAACAAATCATTTTAATTATAAAATAAACTCATTAATCAAATGCAAATAACTACCCTATGGTTCAATTCATTTTCAATTATAGACTAAAATTTTTAATTAGTATGAAATTTTAATTTTGTCCATATCACATCATCATTTTTAAGAGTATCAGTATGAATTGCATCCAATTGTTAATGAATTTAATTATAATGTAGTTTTTTACTATAAAAATATCATATACCTTTAAGTAAAAATAAGTGAAATTATAAAATAATTATTTATATATTTTTCAAGAAAATAAGTAAAATAATTGTCATTAATTTTAAAATAAGTAAAATTAATGACATATATAATTGTCATTAATTTAAAAAAAAATAAAAATAGTTTCTCCTTTGATTTTGCCTTAAATGTTGCCATATCTAGAAGAAAAAGAGAAAAACCTTCCAACTCAACGAAGTCGCACGTTGACTCATTATGCAGTCTGTATTCTTCCACTTGTATGGGAACCCAAAAACAAAAATATACTCCTTGAAAAACATGTCAAATAATTTCTACTATTTTATTGTTTATTTTGTTAAAAAAAATCATATAATCTAAATTTTGATAAATTACATAATAAAATAATTATTTTTTTAAATTAATAATAGTAGAAATTAAATTATATTATTTTTGATATTTTTAGAGAGAAATTATTCTCTCTCAATGGCTTTACATACGTATTATAATTTTAAGCTTTCGACGGTAAAGTTGTTAATATATGGCCATTACGTTGTTTTACAGCTGGATGGAACCATGTAAACATGGAAGTCCATTTTTGCTAGAACTTTATATATATATACTTAAATTAATAAAAAATAATGATTTATTTATAAATAAATTTGAAATAAATTCATCAATAGATAAATTGTTGCACTTATATGCTAATTAAAAAAAATATTTGTACACAATTTCAAAAAAAAAAAAATTGTACACTTTTTATTTGTAATGATAATTCATCTTTAATGTTTTATTATAATTTTACATCCATCATTAATATTTTTAAGATATAAACACATTCTTATTGTATTAAAAATTATATATTTAAACCTCACTTACAAACAATATTTATTCTTACCTTTAAGAGTACCCACAACTTTTTTGTGTCCATTAAAAAAAAATTAAGATACATTTTTGCTCCTAACATCTATAACAAGAAATAAATTTGTTCTTAAAGAAAATTTAAGAACATACAAACACAAAAAAAATTTCAAAACAATATTTATCCTTCTTATTTAATAAAAAATTAAATAATCATTTATTTTTCATACACATGAAATCTATTAATGTTAATATAATATCAACAGAATTTTCATTTTATTTTTATCGAAATTTTTTAATAAATTCCATCCCATTTCAAAAAATTTAGAAACATTTTAATAAAATTTCATTTTATCCAATATAAATTTGTCATTTTCTTATTCACTCTCAAAATAAAAATTAATAAATATTTATTTAAATGTAAAAAATTAGGGTGAAATGCATGAATGAATAAATATTCATTTATTATTATTTTTTTGGAAGTGAAGAAAAAAAATAAAAATTTAAATAGTATGAGATGAGTTTCTTTTATTTAGATATTTCTAATTTTTTTTAAATAGGATATTTAAAAAATCTTCATAAAAATTAGAAGTAAAATCCATTTCGCATTACTATTAGCATATCCCACGAGCGTAAAAAACAACGGTTATATAATATTTTTATTATATGAGAATTTAAATATTTTTGAAAATTTTTTGTAGTTATAAACATTAGATGTAAAAGTATATCTTGATTTAATATATTTTTCAATGCACATGAGAAACAATAAACTTCACGAATAAACACCGTTTGTAAGAAATAATTAATATATAATTTTCAAAACAAATTTGTTCCTAATTATAAAAATTAGGCGCAAAAGTATACTTTGATCTAATATTGTTTTTTAATGCATAAGAGAAACAGCAGACTCCACTAGCAATAAGCATAAACCTTTTGTAAAATAATAAAGGTCTCAAAATAATAATAATAATAAAGGTGCATTTTAGAAGTGTATTTGTACCTTTTTTTTCTATTATTTTCAATTTAAATATTGAGTAGTTTAATAATATAATTCTTTGCAAGGTATATATAGGTTAAAGTTGCGATCGTTACCTCACTTATCTCTCGATTAAAAAAATTTTATCTTCAATTAATTAAACTAATATATTATTTAATAAAAATACCATTTATGGATATTTTTTTGTCATTTTTCTTAAATTTTATATTATATCAATAAAAATGTAATGATTTAAAATTCAAATCAACATACATTTCTAATAATACTTTTTTACTTGTTGTTTTCTTTTTGTAATTATATTTTTGAATTTTAAATTATTTATATATATATATATATATTAATCTAAAGAGGTAACTGTCATTTTTATTATTAGTTTTGAACACATTAAATTACTGCGAAGGGTGACAATTAAACTTAGAAAAACAGGTTTTTCCAAAAAAAAAAAAAACTTAGAAATACAGGGCCTAATTCAATACCCCAAAGATCCTCAAATAGCTAGGTAGCTAATCATAAAATTAACATCTGAGTGATCTTAAGCATCAATCCGTGAGAGATGAGAGAGGGGGCCGTCACAAAATGAAAAGAAACAAAACAAAAACAAAAATTGCATGCTCATACAGTTCGAATTACAATCCTCAGCAATTAACATACTGCAACTGATAATAATGAAGGGCGGTTCTATTGGAGCCTTGCTGGTAGCGTCTACGTCTTAATAAATTTACCGCGTTGGAATGTCCAGTTGATGCCAATAATAAGCAAGTTCTTAATTAGACTGTAGTTGATGTTTGAACAATTTGTTAAAACTTTAATGCTGGACATCGTTCCAGTAAATAATGTAAGAAGTTCTTGGTGCGTCCTCAATATATTCAAATTAATAGCTTGAAATAGATATGCTACAAAAATGTAAGATTATTGTAATTAATACCATCTGCAAATTATTTATTAATCTTTTTCCTTATTTTAGTTTATTATCTTTTTGAACCATTTATAATTGAGTTATTTTTCATTTTTAATATGTATATGTATTAAAAAAAATTATACTTGAAAGTCAAATCGAAATTGAGAGTTTACTTGATTTTATCTTAATATTTTTTCATTATTCTTTCTATATATTAATATAATAATTTATACTACATTTTCACCTTAAATCACCACTCTATATGAAATTATTTATTTTATTGTGTCAAAAAATTAAAATTACAAATATAGAAAATTTTTATTCATACATGTATTACACAAAGTAACTTTTTTTTTCTAAAAAAAAAGCATTTTAGCTTACCAACACAAAGTTTATTATTAAAAAAGAAAAAATTATAAATTTGGTATCTCAATTTTTAT
>CATIWM010414932.1:0-15997 GCA_949671775.1 Mallotus repandus | reverse complement strand
CATTGAGGGAGCATGAGAGGAAGAAAATGAAAGCACAATAAGAACATAACATCTACTCACAGATCATGTCTCCCAGGATATGCTGAAGATGTTCGAGAACCCAAGAGAAGTGACAAACACTTAAATAAAGGAAGGCACCAGCTAATCAAATTAAACCCGTATTTAGCTGAAGTTTTACTGTCTGTTATCTGTTTCCCATCGGAATCAATAGCATTAAAACACTTCTCCAGCACTTCTAGTAAAATCTGAGGAAAGCCCTCCTCCGACAACAAAACCTAGTAACGAAGATGATCACAGTGATTGCATTCTTTGACAGTATAAGAACAGATGAAAATACAGTAATTAGAAAAAAAAAATAGTAACAAACCCTGGCACAAGGATGTTCCAATATGCTACTGATAAAGTCTAGGTATTTGTAAACCTGGTAAGAGAAAGAAGCATCAAGTTAAATGGATCACATTAGATGGAGCATGAAAAAAGGAATGGAATAAATTTTCACCTTGTAAGTATCTGTATCTGATGGAGAAGATAATTCAGAAACATGATTATGGATGGAGGATAATATAGGTCTCAGAAGTACAGAAGCATTTTCAACTTTTTGGGAAGCAATTCGAATTACAAAAACTCTAAGCATGTCTTGGATTACTACCAAAGCCTGTACATAAAACCAATATTCAGAAAAAAAAAAAAGGGAAAACAAGGAACAATGGGCACATGTAACATTCAAATTTTTTGCTTAAAAAGAGAGATTTTGTATACATTTAATGGAGAAAGTAATGGAAACAAATTAATGCAGAATGTTACTAAACACATACAGATATAGCATAATGCTGGATAATCTGCGCAATTTTATCAAGGTGTGGTGTCAACTGACTAAGCAGTTTCTCAAGGTGTAAGGGCTCCAAATACCAGTTGACCTGTTTCTCCTTCTGTGGCCCCAATATCGTACCAACAGCCAATGTTCTAAGGGCACTCAACATGGGCATACCATTCTTCCAAAGCCAGATACCCTCCTCAGGGAATAGATCATTCTTGCAGCCAAAAGAGAGAAGAAACAATAGTCAAATGTCACAATTTAAGAACTGAACTTGGGTAGATTTACACTAGTTCTGTTAAGATACCAGAAAAAGTTGTAGTCTGATGCAGGCATGTAACAATCTAGTTTTGTTAGTTTTGAATTGTCAGATATCTAGTCTTGTATTGTCATTTATCTTTATGTTTTATTGTCAGGTTCCATGTTACTAATTTCTAGACAGTCTCCTCTTTATATGGGAGGTGGTCCTTAGCAGTTTTCCTAACAATTGTATAATAAATCGTTCCTAAAAAGACTCAAGTAGCTGGGTTCTTTCTCATATTGAGCCCTTAATTCAGGACTAGTTTATCAATTAATAGCCTTACTATATCGATGATTTGGGACCATAACAGGCTCATTATAATGCACACCATGATATGCATCAGACGTGTTATAACAGAAAAAGCAACATTAGCTTTGGCAACATACTATGGCAAAACAAAGCATTATAGAAAAATAATTACACTAATAGTTGGCTGAAAACAAATTGGAAAACTTCCATACCAGAAGGCACAGCAAACTGCAAGTTTCCTTAGGCCCCAAGGCCAGAACTGAAGTAACTTGCACATTGGCAAGAAGGGAGGAGAAAAGGCCTGGAGTCCAGCCATATACAGGCCAACAGGTAAGTGTTGACACAAGAAGATGGCAGACAGCTCCAAAACCAAGTGCAGAATCAGGGTAAGAAGACGATAAGTCTGCTGCACATGCAGCTAGTTTTGGGCTGCAATCACCATAATTAATGAATCATATACACATTGCAGAGAACAAAAACAAAGCAATAAAGAGGCAAACATGAGAGAATTTTAAGTTACCTTACTTCTCGATGCAATCGCAAAAGGGCATTCATTAGTTTTGTATTCGTATGCTGTTCTTGGGCTTCCTATAAACATAATATTCAATGAGTTACTTCTTGTAAATTTTCAAGAGTCATGCAAACTGTACAGACTTAATAGCCACATAGATAAATGGAAAAATGAATATGCCATGGCATATATAGCTATCTGAATAATTGCACTGGTCCCTTTTCTTTCTATTTTTGTGGTCAGTAGTAAATTTATTAGCAAATTGCATGGGTAGCATGCAAGAGACATGAAAAATAGAGGAGAAACAAATGCAGATTTATCAAAGAAACCACTTAACTGCCTTTTTTTTTTCCCTTTCGAAACTCTAAGAAGAAGGTGATGGAAAAGGAAATATAAGAAATTCCACAAATTTAAACACCCCATGAGAAATGGTTGTAGAATATATATAGGGTTCTACTTCCACGCAAATAAATATGTGTCCAAAATCTACTATCTGCATAATTCTGAGGAGAAATAAACCATAATATTTTTGTAATATGGGAACACATCCTTAGAGAGCAGAGCAAAAAACAACTTCTAATCATGCAATATTGGATATCTGAAAAGGGGAAACCTAATTTGGAACTAACAGTCAAACTCGAACAGATAATGTTTCCTTTGTAGAACAGAGTTCTAGAGAGTTGCTGACTTGCTGCCCAAGAGGGTCCTTTATGGATGTTCATGCACAGAAGGCCAAAAGCTTCAAATAGGACCTTTACCTCCCTAACCATCCTAAATCTCATTATTACAGAGATCCAGCAGTTTAAAGATTCTGATTCTGGCATATGGATTAGCAAAGTTTTTCCTTTACATAACATCCCATTTAATCTCTATTCAGTCTACACTATCCTGCTGGCCCAGCAATCTCCAATTTTATGATAATAACATTCCAATCCACCGAAAAAGCATACATAGCCAGATAAATTTCTTTCTACACAAAGTTTTCAACATTAAAAAAAAAAAGAAGAAAAAGAATCAGTATGGAAGCAATATGAGTCAAATGAAAGTCAAATTCTTCCAGATCTTTATAGCAGCGCCAAAGATACAGCCTCAAATTAATGCCATCATAGCTATTCTCCTCAAAACAAGTTAATTTTCATAAACTGTGATGCAATCTCGTCAAGCCACTCAAAATTAGAAAAAACTCACCTGTAGCTTCTGCAAGAGGGTGATCAGCAATACAAGAGAAGGAATCAAAAGGTCAACTAAGCCCTGCTCACGGTTACGCTCCAGTAGTAAATCAGAAGTAGAGTTACATTCTGTACCCTCATCAACAAGATAATCTGTTCAAGACAACCAATAAATGCTTTCCCAATCAAAATAAACACAGGAAATTGTTGATCGGGAATCTTTGAGCTCAACATAGTATATCCAACATGTAGCACAAATATAGCACCTAGTCATGCATGAAAACAATCATGAAAACTGAAAAACAAAACTGGAATGCTGGATGACAAATTCAGTATAGCCATTAGAAATAGAAGTTCTATAGCTTACACCTCATATAGTGAAAAAGCACTAGTTCAGTAACATAATTGCAAGCAGAAGTTCACCAATATGTATATTCAAACAGCTAATTATAATAAAAGCCGGAAAAAAACTTAACTATAGATATTTATTATAGCATTTACATATATAGTAGATAGGAGCCAAAACTTCAAAATCTCAAAGCTGCCACACTTCAAGCTCTAATTCAACCTTATTCAAGGAAGATAAACCAGCCACCACTTACCCAAATAGTGTTTTCAAGGAGCATTGCAGTTTATCAATGAGAGAATATAAATATATTAGTAAAATACAAAATTATGGCTTTCTTCTCATCCAAAAGCATAATAATTGGCATTTCTAATCTTGAAGTATGGTTCCAAACACCCAACAATTCCTTCATCCTTATTATAGCACAACTTCTTTGACAAAACATCCCAGTAAATACTTTCTAAAACCCTTTATGAGTACATTTAACCATATGAACAACTGATTGAAACTTGAAATCAAATAGACTTTTATAACTAACCATAATTATTTGCAGATCTCTCAAGCATGAAGCTACAATTGACCACAATTGCATATATTACTGTTATGGCACCTTCATCATATAGAGCAGCAGCAACAGTCTACACAACAAAATTATAATGAGTCCAAGTAAAATTTATCAGTGCACTACAGAAAAGTAGAGATAACATACTGCATTTTCTGAAATGAAGGCCAATATACGAATAGCTGTTGTCAACTGTGCTATAGATGAGTCGCGGAGTGCAACACCATCAAAAGTCTTCTCAGAAACAATTTTTCCAAGATTATCCATTACATTTATATCAGAACCACCAGAAGCATCCCCTATGACATTCTCCACATCTGTCAAATCTGACACTAGAATGCTGGTTGAGGTCAAATGGGCATCTCCTTCAGAAGCTAATACAGCACAATACCGTAGAAGACCAATTGCACCATTTTTATGATAAACTGCACCACCATCTATCCACTCCAACAGTCGAGTTGGAGCATCTTTGATGTTAGACCCAGGGGAAGAAAAATGTAATCCCTTATGAAGTTCCATAGCATGTCCAATCCAAGAAACCAAAGAGGATGCAGTTGAATCATTAACTAATATTTCAAAAATTTCAGCAGCAGAATGGAAAATTGCAAGATCAATTGGTGAAGCTCCTGCATATCAACATGTCATCCCATGCCATTCAAATTAGATTAGACAATAGTAACCTTGAATTTCAAACTTTCGTGTAGAAAGCAATTTACCGCTATTCTTGGAAACTGGCTCTGCTTCCTTAACAACATGTAACGCTTCAATCAAGGTCGAAACAGCCTGCTCCCCCATCCCGACCAAATTTAAAGGTTCAATTATGAATAAGTAAAACATATATCTGCATAAAATGATGTAAAATACCACAACAAAATATGGAAAGACTACTAAGGGTTGCATCAACAGCAAGTTTTGATGATTTAACCATTCTGGAGGCAGTTCACATTGACCTCATACATCACAGATTCCCAGAACATGCACCCCGGATAAACAGAAGTAAATACAACTACATCTAAGGAGAGCTCTAGTTGTTTATTGCAATTGACTATACATAATAGAAGAATTAAATTTCAGCAACCTCACTCAGCTCATCTCAAAAAGGAAAAATTTTTGCCAAAGGCCATACGAGTTTCAATGTCAAAAAATAATGCTAATTCCTTTGACCAGGAAGTGTGTAATTGAAACCAAGTTGTTAAATGCCACATAATAGACGGAAGTATGTAACTGAAACTAAGTTGTTAAATGCCACATAATAGTATTACATCCGTCACATTGATGGCATATGGGATAGTTAATAAGATAAAACCTTTTATCTTTATTATTACTCAAGAGTGGAGATAATAATGTTGTAAGCAAGCTACCATTATATTTTTCTTTTTTTTTTTTCAAAATAATTGCTGTGTCTGGTTTTAAGCAAATCAAATTATTTATACCTCTGGAAAATGTCCAAGAACTAACAATGCCTGGCGACCACAATCTGACCTGCAGATAATCATTGAAGCATGCATCAAAACCAAGCAACATTTTGTTTAGAGTCAAAGGTATAACAAAAGCCAAGAACTCCACCTAGAGAGACCACACAGCTCCCATAAAACCCATAAAAACTCTTCAGATTGTGGAGTTGACGCAACCAAACGATCAATGGCATTAACCTGCAAAAGGAAAGAGCATATGACGCCCCAAGCTGTGAGACATTAACAGAAATTCAGACAAAACTAAAGAATATGAATGAATTTTGATTAAGATAACTAACCACTCTCAAATGCATCTCGACAATAATTCCAACTTCCCGTGGACTGCAAACAAATCCCTTTGACAATAAAACAGATGCATATCGAAGAGGAACACATTCTTCCCTACTTATATCACTCGTCCCCCTCAAAGCATCGATTATGGTAGTTGAAAGTTCAGGATGATGTGAAAGGAAAAGTAAACCTAGAACAGGAAACAAAAAATATGACCACAATGATCTTTTCATCAGATGAAATATGAAGCCCAAAATGTCAGTGATAAAACCTGAGCGTGACATGAGTAGTGAAAGAAGTATGGCCCCAATAGTTGAAGCAATATCAATAAATGTGTGGATAGTATCTCCAGCTTCTGATCGCAATAAGGGTGATGATAACAGCGCAGCTGATAAAGGAAGAAATCCTCTCTCCTGCTTCCAAGAGAAAAGTTCACCTGTTAAAAGCCCAGCTAGGACTTCATACAAAGACCACCTACCTACTAAAGTATCTTGAAAAAAAAAGAAAGTATAATCTGCTTTTACATTTCAATTACAGGTTAGAATCATCTAGTTATTTTATATGCTAGGGTCATCACTGAGCAAGAAACCTTACGATCACAATTTTATGACTGCAAGTAAAATTCAAGGTAGACTCACTAAGGCTATGGTCATCTTGACTATATCTAAGCATTTAGGGTTATGGTTATCAATGTGCAGATTGTTTAAAATTTTACATTTGCACTGATCAAACAAAATATCATAATTAAAAACAGAGTCCAGAAAAGAAAGACCAAAGAAGTTTTGACACACTTCAACAATATGTCTACATCTAAGGGGCCACCTATGATTTTCCGATGAAAGAGAAGATTTACAACTTGAAAACGCAATAATTGAGGTTCCTTAACAACAACAACAACAGCAAAAGACAAAGAATCCTCCCTCCCATAATGAAACTTCTCTCTACCCTCTAAAGCTTAGGCTGCAATATCCTCTCTAAATTTGAACTGTAATCTCAACAAAATAATATTTTTTATTTAATTAAATATAATGACACACTGCTCACCACACAACAATTCTAGAGCTTTGTATCATGACAGTGCATCTCGGTAAAAAGGTTCATAGTTGGGTCGCATCTTACACAGCCTTAACCACTAATAAAAGCATTATTCTACGCTAGCATGCATTCAAAATGCAATTTGGTTGTAGTTTTATTCTTCTCTATCTGGTTTAAATTTTTACAACATTATAACCAGTATACGAAATTAGGGCCAAAGACAATCATATAACTCAGAAGACTAAGCCTGCCAAGCATACTTTCTCATAAAATCTTACATGTATATCCCTGCCATTCGCAATGCAAACAGTACAAACCACTGTTCCAAAAATTAAGATGTCATTGCACACAGGCACACCAACAAAATCTCCTAGAAAAGTATTTTAGTGAAATATACCAGTCTTGTAAACTGAAAGAATAGGAAAACATAGTATATGCTTGAAAAGATAGATAAAATTTATTAAAAGGACAAGAATGCCATGCCATAGAGAAAGAAACAGGAAACATCCTACATCCTAGAGAACAACATGAACTAACTTAGTAATATACCTTCAGGAGTGCAAGCAAATAAAGGTCAACATCACAATTTGAGAAGCAGCAGTTTGATGAACCAATCAAGCCAACAGTTGCTTTATATGACAACCATCCTTCTGTTTGACCGAGGATCAATGACCTGTTTGCACGGGCCACTGGAGAAGGATCTTCAACTGGGCCATGTGAATGCATCAGTTTCTGCATCAATACTTGTCAACAGATTTGAACTAAGAATTAAATTTTTACATCCAGACAAATGCAAGTGTATTCATAATGCAACTGACCAAAAGCCTCTTCAATTGAGATTTAGCATTGTTAAGGTGGTCTGAAGTAACACTTGTAACTCTTCCAATGGCATTAAGCCCCCCCAATACAGACAAAGCAGCATACTGGTAAGGAATAAAATGACAAATGTTAACAAAAACAATTGTTTGGGAAACATATAAAGAGACGAGAAAAAAATTGAAAATATACCTCATATCTTGAAGCCACTTCATAAAATCGTAAGCGATGAAGGATATAAGTCACCAAAGAAGCAATATCATGCTGTGGTTTTCCCAAGAGAAGCTTCAATAATTGACTATAGCCTTTGCTAATACCAGATGGAATGTTTTCATCTTCACGGGGCCACCAACCTAGAACTCCTTCACAACCAATTGGATGATGAGTAGCCTGCTCAATAACTCCAAGTAAAAGCAACACAATGGCTGTAGAATTATGCATGTCATCAGAGAGAACATCTGCAAGTTGCTCCATTCCTCCACCATTGACAAAGTGAAAGCAGCTTTCTCTACTAGAGCATAATAAGAGAGCCAGACTCAGCCCCAGAATGATATTCTTGTTCTGCGACCAACACATGACATCATAAATGAATAAGATTCGGCAAACAGGTAAACAGAGAGATAAGTTAATGCATATCTCTGTGCGTATGCAAGTAAGCATGAAGAGATTAAAGGAACTGATATTTGTTTGCTTTCCGTGCATTTGATGAACAGATGCAAACAGTATGCTATTTATAGAGAAGCAACCTGTAGCCAAATCACCTGAGAAAGCTGGTGACATCCAGCATTTTTAAAGTTCCTGCGAAAACACATGTACTGGGTCAACATGTCCACCAGTTGCTTGGAAGTGGCCAACTCAGAGTGAGATTCAAAAGAAGTCCACTCGGCTAACAAGTCAGCTGATTCATCTTCTGAACTTTGTTGAAGCACTGAAAGAAGCTGTTTCCTAGAATTGCTAATAGCACTATGCAACTGTTTAAATTCTTTGGATACTCCCTTTCTATGATATTTCTGAGTGACTTCCACAGAACATAAATCTTGAGTAACATAAGAACAAGCTGCTGTAACTAAAGCATCCAAAACTTTATGTACAGAACCCTCAAGCTTTGGCAATTCTAGCATCTTAAGAACTAGCTGCAAAAACTGCTTAACCTCAACAGATATATCTGTATCAGCAACAGGTAAAGATAATACATTTAGAGAGGTAAAAGATTCCTGAGCTGTCCTATTAGTTGAACGTAATGCCAGAGGGAGATCATCAAGTTTTCCCTCGGCAGACGTGACAAGATTAGTTAAAGAGTTATCATCAAATTCAATGTTGAACTGTCCTAGATCCTCTGCTGTGTTTCCATATATGACCAAACTTAAACTTCGATAGCTGCCCCTTACAACCAGATGATTTGTTACAACAGCCTGAAAAAAATACCAGCATTATTCCCATATAGAATCTTATGTCTCATAATCTAATTTTTCAAAAATAAAAATTATTGTAAGATTTATAAAAGGGATGAAGGGACATAGTTCGCTCATGCAGAAAAAGAGTAGCAAATTTCTTGAAAAACAGTAGGTTGTGAAATAAATGAAAGCAAAAATCTAAAAATTGGTATTGGTAGCTAAAATAAGAAGATATAATCCAGTAAAATATAGCACTTACCTCAACTTCTAGCAAATTTGATGAAGAATGAGAATAAAGAAACGGCTGACAGAGACGCCTAAATCTTGTCTCTCCCTCACACTGAACAAATACTTCAAGAGCAAATGAAGGTGGCGAGGTTGCCCTGTATGACGCAGCTCATTAGTAAAAACATTTTAAAATACCATCCCAGGCTTAAAAACAACAGCAACTTCTTCTTTGTTCATTCCTATTGCACGAATTTCAAAATTAAACTAAACTCATGTGTACGCTTCAAGCTGCCAAATGCAAAATTTGATTGCTGAGGTAAATATCACAATTCACTAAAACTCGGTGAATAATTACTTGATGCGTCTATAAATGAAACACTCATAATCACAAAAAAAGAAAAAAAAACTAGAAGTTCTTGTTTCATGTCACTATGATTTCATTGCTTTCAAAATTCTTTCCAAAATGACTTTTTTTTTTACCTTCAAAAGAATTGAACTGAATTCAGCAAATTGAATTAAATTCTTTCATTTTTAGACTTTCAAGGCAGTAAAAAACAAAAAATTGCCATCACATACCCAACAAGCGGCACCACTTGAGATGATGATGAACCATTCTGTTCAAGAAACTCACAGGCAGTAATTACAATTGGTTCACCAAACAACACCTGAAAAGAAAAATTAAAAACATTAAAAAACAATGCACATTCTTTTAGCAGCAGCTAATTAGCAATAAAACTTTAAAAAAAAGTCACAAAATGAATCACTAATTCATAACAAAAGCAAAGCAAATCATTCCAATCAATTAAGCAACAAATGCACAAACAAAAAAACAATTCTTATTCAAAGATTAAAAAATTCGAAAAAGTTACCTCGTCGACGTACTCATCGAGCTGAGGATGAATAAAGGTTTGAGAGAACAAGACGCAGGGCTCGGGTCGACCCATTGTTAGCGATTGGATCGGTGAAATTTGAAATCAGAGTGAAAAGAAAAAGAGCGGGGCCATTGAAAATTGAAGTTCGATGGGATTTTTCCGAGGGTTTTAGAAGAATTTTTAAATTTTATTTTTGTTTCAAGTGTAGGGTTTTTGGTAGAACTGAAGAAGAAGTAGAAGTTTGTCCTACAAAGCTTTGGGCGTTCTGGGTTGGGAGAGGGAAAAGAGAATACGTTTTGTTATAAAACTATAATTTTATTATCATAAATTAGCAAAACTACGTAGTTTTGGGTGAGAAACCTTAAAACCTAAAATAACCCTTAACATAAAATCCTCTTTCTCATTATTCTCAAAAAAAAAAAAAAAATCCCCTTCTTTTTCAGCAGCCACTACCCACTAGAGCCAGCCTCTCGCTGGCCGCTCGACTCTGTAGCTCTCGGCCTCTCCGCTCCTCTCACCTCCGCCCATTCTGTTCACCTTCCGGCTACACCTTTTTTTTTTTTTTCATATTTCTTATTCGCTCTCTCTTGTTCGCCTTCCGGCTTGACGAGCTTCAACGCAGGCTTCACCATTTTGTTCACCTTCCGGCTTGACGAGCTTCAACGCAGGTGGTTTGCTCTTGAACTTCCGGCTTGACGAGAAATTAACCTTCCGGCTTGAAGAGCTTCGGCGCAGGTACAAACAAGTTGAACTTGTGGTTTGCTTATATTTTGCGGCGTATTTTTTGCTGTTTATATTTCTGAAGTTCATATTTTGCTTGTGTTTGCTTGTGTTTGTTTCTCACCAAGTAAAATATTTCATACAACCATGAGTTAGTTAAATGGTATTTTTAGTGCATCTTGATTAGTTATGTTAGATGGTAGTTAAATTCTGTTTTGGCTATAGTTAAATTGTCAGCGCATTCTGTTTTGGAACATACGAACAAACAGTGATTTTTTTTAGGTGATTGGCAGCGTATTCAAGCCTTTTGGTTGTACATAAACTCTGTTTGTTGTTAAAATCTGTGTTTCTTGCATTTCTGTGAATTAAGATAAATTCTTATGCTTTTGAGCATAATGCAGAACAAAATGGTAACTGAAGGTCCTGTAGAGATCATTATACTTATTATTTCACAATAGCTCTGATTGACCACCTAATTTCTAACATTTACGATGAGGTCATTCATACAAAATGTGTCAACTAATGTGCTTTAGCTTTGCAATGGTAGTGTTTATGTTTGCTACACTGACATATAGATTTTGCATTCAAATGCTATTTGCATATAGAAGATGGATCCAAACACCATTAATTGAAGGATCAAGAACTTGAAGAAAAATGGGAATTAGCATTGTTATTTTATATATTGTTGAGCAATTTAACATTTTGTATGAAGTTTAAAATATTGTAATGATGTTTAGAATTTGTATGAATGTTTGAACTTAAAATTATTATTTAGGATTTGTATGTTTAATTAGTTTATATATATATATATTTTGTAATTTGATGTTAAAACGTATTAAATTATGATAATCTCGCCATGGCTAAAGGCTTCGTGTTCGAACCTCCCAGCGACGAAGAGCTCGAAATATCACATGAAGAAGAAGGAGAGGAGGAAGAGGAAGAAGATGAACAAGAAGAAGGAGGAGAAGAAGAAGACGACGAAGAAGGAGGAGAAGAAGAAGACGACGAAGAAGAAGAAGAAGAAGTTGAGAAGAAAACTTCAAACAGGAATAGTCAATCACCATGGGACTTTACTTCTTACTCTGAATCGGTAGCAGAAGAACACACTCGTAGAAGAACTACTTTCGTCGATTTCAAGTTTTCTAAAGCACTCCAACAACAATGCTCTGGTGCAACCGCTGTTACTCCCAACGATGAGGACAATAGCACCTCCGATTCTGAAGAACTTGACAAAGAAGTATCTCTCTGTCTTTTACACCTCATTTGCATTTTTGATTAAAATCACAATTCTTATATTAGTAATTTTATTTAATTTTAATTAGGAAGATTATAGATCGGAAGAGGATGAAGATGGCGCAGTTAATGGCTCCGAAGAAACCAATTCATTTTTCTCACTGGCAGAAGGAGCTTCTTTTCATGCAAATTCTTTCATAGAGCTCAATTTATCTCGTCCATTGCTTCGGGCTTGTGAGGCCTTAGGTTACACTAAGCCTACTCCAATTCAGGTTTCTATTATTTTTTTCTTCTAATTCCACTCTTAGGCAACTTTTCCCTTTCCCTGCATTTTTATTTATTAGGTTATTATTTTCTTTTTTTAGGCAGTTTGTATACCACTGGCACTCACTGGCCGTGATATTTGTGGCAGTGCGATTACTGGTTCTGGAAAGGTACATTTTTTCTTTTTATTAGATATGTTTACAAATTCGGGTTGCTCCATTTAAATTATAGCTTAATTCTTATTTAATTCTTGCAGACAGCTGCGTTTGCTTTACCTACTTTAGGGAGGTTACTGTTCCGTCCAAAACGAGTTCAAGCTATATGAGTCCTCATTCTTGCACCAACCAGAGAGTTGGCTATTCAGTAAGTGTTGCTTCATCCATGTTTGTTTTTTCTTCTATGTTTAAAATTGTTTTATACAATGGAATTCCTGCTTAGAGATGCATAGCAAATGGAATTTTTTAGTCAATCAAATGGACTAGTAGGATTAGTTATTAGTTCTCATCTCAAACATGATTTTGCGGAAAAATGCTTTTTATTGGAGAAATTTGTCCTTCATTTTGAGTTTTGTGATTTACTTTTTTGCTCCTGTGCTTTCATTAGCTTATAAGTACTCTAATCAATGTTAATTTCATTTTTGCATTTATTTGCAGAGTTCATAGCATGATAGAGAAGCTCGCTCAGTTCACAGATATTAGACGCTGCTTGATTGTTGGTGGGCTTTCTACAAAGGTCAGCTAGATTAAATATAATCCTTTTCACTTTCTGAATTGCCTATTTTGTAAACACCTGCTCTAATGCTACACAAGACGGATCTTCATTGAACTTTGCTTTTAGCAATCCCTTTCAATGCTTTTTGTTCCTTAATTCTTTGGTACTATTTGTTAAAATCTATTAAAATTGCACATATCTATTTGAGCCTGTTTCATGTACATTTAGATTCTAAGTTTCTGCTATGTTTAACTCAAGCAATCTCCTTCATTCTTTGTATGCTTATGTTTTCTCTTTGTGTAAAATTAATGTTGGGATCCTAGAGTTTATGATATGAAATAATTTTTTTTTTAAAAGTGCGATATGGGACGTGCCTGCTTCTGTTTCAAAATGAAGCAAACCCCTTTTTTTAAAGGCACAACAAAACATTCATATATTGGGCCCAGTTACTAGCAAATGAAGGGTTTCAATTTTCTTACCATAGGTGGTCTTATGATTATCTGTTTGCAACAAGAATTTATCATGGCAGCATTTTTAATTGCAGGTGCAAGAATCTGCCTTGAGATCCATGCCAGATATTGTTGTTGCTACCCCAGGGCGAATGCTAGATCATTTACGCAACACTCTGTCTGTGGATCTTGATGATCTTGCAGTTTTAATCCTTGATGAAGCAGACCGCCTTCTGGAGCTTGGATTTAGTGCTGAAATTCATGAACCTTTAACTGTTCATTGTCTTCATCCTCAAAAAAAAAAAACTGTTCATTATCTTGGCCATTTGACAGTTATAACTGCAAGCAGCAATTTAAACAACCTGAAAAGGGTTCTTGTCACTTTTGATCACCTTCAGGCTGTTTATTACTGCTTGCAGCATTTTTTAGTCTCTGAAAATTTCGAAACTGTTACAGTTTTCCTTGCAATTGTATAGGACTTGAGCCTCCCAAAAGCATAGTTAACTCAACTAAGCTTAGGCGTGTCTTTTTATCTATATGAAAAGGAATGATTTAAGAGGAGTGGAATTGGTCTATACTGCCTGTCAGAAAAATCTAAGTTTTGGAGCTGAGCAGACATAGAATAACTTATTCTTCTCACTTCAATGAATTGTTTCTGCTTTTATGTCTTTGGAGTGTGATTACTGTTGTGATATTTTCTTAGCATTTCCTTATTTAGTGGCAGGTTCGCCTATGCCCCAAAAGGAGGCAGACCATGCTTTTCTCAGCTACAATGACTGAAGATATTAATGAGCTTATCAAACTTTCTCTGACTAAACCACTGCATCTTTCTGCTGGCCCATCTGCAAAACGACCTGTGACATTGACTGAGGAGTAATTGATTCCTATCGCACTCACCCCATATCTTTTCTTTTGTTGGTTATACATTTTAGAGTGTAGTTTTATACAAATAATTCTTAGAGCTAAATTCTAACTAAACAGGAAATGGCTTTTTTGTTTGCAGGGTGATCAGGATACGTAGAATGCGTGAGGTGAATCAAGAGGCAGTTCTTCTTGTGTTATGTTGAAAAAATTTTACATCTAAGGTGATCATCTTCAGGTTGTTTATTATAGCTGCATTAGCATTATCCCTCTTGAATTGACTGTTTCTAAACTATAATATACCTTATATTTTGAAAATTTGACATTCTACCTTTTATCTTATAATTGTGATATTTTTCTTCATGCGAAGAGTGGCAAAATAAATCCTGTTCTTCAATAATAGGGAAATTGAAAGTTTGAGATGTGAATTTTCTTATTTTGAATTTATATAAAGGAATGATTGATTATCCAAGTATCATGATTGTTTTAAATTTCTTTTGGCAGTGGAACTAAGCAAACTGCACATAGGTTGAAGATTTTATTTGGATTAGCTGGCTTTAAAGCTGCCGAGCTTCATGGAAATCTTACACAAGTCCAGCGTCTTGATGTGAGTAACTTACTTTGAGGATCACAAAATTATTGTCGTGTATTGTATATTAAGATCCTCATTTATTTTTGAATCCGACTAGTGGTTTCCTTGTATAGGCTTTGGAACTTTTTAGGAAGCAGCAAGTTGATTTTTTGATTGCGACTGATGTAGCTGCTTGTGTAAGTGGAGATGCTGTGGGGAGTTATTAGTGTTTTGCTTTTGAAAGATCACTGACTATTCTGAGTTTGAACAATTAGCAAAGTCTTTTCCCTATGATTTGGACTGAAGCCCCTGTTGACTCATTTTATTGCCTCTGCAATTTTCTCCTCTCATCTTACGTGTGGTAGTCTCAACATTCATGTTCTTTTCTGACATTTTCTTTTACCATCTGTAGGGACTTGATATTATTGGTGTTCAAACAGTTATTAATTATGCGTGTCCTCGTGATCTGACAAGGTAAAAAATTTTTTTTCTTTTTTTCTCTTCTTCTAACCAGACCATTTTTCATTGTTTTGTATTTCAAAGTTCACAGATTTATTCTAATATATCTTATTTCTTCTCTCTTTTATACAGCTATGTTCATGGAGTCGGTCGTACAGCAAGAGCTGGTAGAGATGGTTATGCTGTGACGTTTGTGACCGACAATGATCGCTCTCTTTTAAAATCCATTGTGAGCTATGTTCTTTGTCCATAATTTGGGGGTTGTTCTATTCTTCACTTAGTTTTTCTAAAGCATATATCAACAGTATTTATTGTAGTTGGGTGTTTGATACTGTATGTTAGTTGATCCACAAACATGTCATTATAATTCATCCTTGTAATTTCACTTGCAGGAGCAGTGCTGGTTTTGGCCTGTTAAGATTTGATGGGACTCTTATGGTTTTTTCATGTGCTACTATGATAATAATCTGATTTAGACCCCCTTTTAGGTAGCTAGCCAACAATTCTGATATAAAATTTGTAAAATGATTTCTACTCACTAGGAGTTTCTATTGTCTATCAATGTAATAGGTTAAGAGGGCTGGGACAAAGTTGAAATGCCGTACTGTTAACGAACAATCAATTGCCAAGTGGTCTCAGATAATTGAGCAAATGGAAGATCAAGTGGCTGTCATTCTTCAAGAAGAG
>CATIWM010414922.1:0-20386 GCA_949671775.1 Mallotus repandus | reverse complement strand
ATATTCTCCACTCAGCAGAGGTCGTTCCTGTCCCTGGTGCTGTGGGACCGGAAAGCCTTGTGTTTGATCCAAATGGTGAAGGACCTTACACTGGTGTAGCTGATGGTCGAATTCTCAAGTGGCAAGGAAATTCCCTGGGTTGGTCTGATTTTGCTTTCACCTCTTCTAATAGGTAATTTACCCATCTGAGTTGCTTTGGTTATCTTTTATTTTCTTCTCTTTTTTGTTATTTTATTGTAATTTTAAGTTATTTGAGAGAATCAGTGACCAAATGAAATCAAATGAATTTCTATTAATAAATAAAGTGTAGTCTGCTCAAATGAATAGTTAATGGGATTCATTTCAAATGAATTTCATATTTTATTATATGAATACCATATGGATTGTATATGCTCTTATAAATACCATATGAAAAAGGATTGGTATGAGTGATCAATGCAATCAATTACAAGAGATTATGCACCAGTATGTAAATAATATGTTGCAGCAGTGAATATCTAACTAAAAAATCAGTGCTTATCACCTATTACATTCTACTTGATTGTTTATGTAGCCATAATTGGTTTTAGAATACAATAATCAATGCCCATGTAGACTGGTTTGCAACTTCTAACCATGTTGAGCAGAAATTTGCAAGTTCCATCTACCCTTTTCCTTCTTAGAAAATATGCATATTGATTGTGAACTCTACCTCTACTCAGCTTAGAAAATATGCACACTGTAAATGCTATGTTGGAGCCTAATTGAAGCAGGATGTTATGCTGGGCGCACCAATTACATGCAAGTTCCAATCAAGGGTCATGTTCATAAATAGATGTAAATGTGTTGCTGGATTATCAATTTTTATATTGTTTCTTTGGCATCCCTATAATGTTCTTACATTTGACTCTTTGGAAACCTCGATGTACAAGGAAGGAATGCGTTCACCCATTTGCACCAGAGCTGGAGCATGTGTGTGGAAGGCCATTGGGACTACGTTTTGAAAGGAAAACTGGAGATCTATACATTGCTGATGCCTATTTAGGTCTTCAAGTAGTAGGTTCAAATGGAGGCTTAGCTACTCCAGTAGTCTCTGAAGTTGAAGGTCATTCCTTGCGCTTCACAAATGATATGGATATTGATGAGCAGGAAGATGTGATCTACTTCACAGATTCAAGCAAAATCTTCCAAAGAAGGTAATTTAAGTTTAAAATCATGCCTTCCTTGAGTTCGATGGTTGTCTCTAGAAGTAATAATGGCAAATGCTTCATCACTTTATGGCCATGCTTTAGTAGTTTTCCCAAGAAGATTGAGAAGAATTTTAAGTTATCCATGCTCTTTGGAAACATAGCATGCTTTAAACTTTAAAACATAGGGAGTACTCTTTGCAAAATTGCATATGGAGGCTGTTCAAATAACAATTGTTATAATAGTAGATTTAGAGAAAATATAGTGCATCAAAGTGTAAACTGGTTTAGAGTTCAGACTTAGAATAGCTCACCGGTTGGAATTACTGAATTTACTGAACTTGCTTCAGGATAAATGTAATCAATCGTTGTTGAATATAGTTGAATAAGAAGCACCAAACTGGGGTTGCATACTGTCACGATCCTCTTCAAAGGCACCTGAGAAAATACTCTTTATTCTCATCTTCACCCTTTTCCTTGCTGAGATTATTTGCTAAATGCATTTAGAGCAACCTTTTATGTTTAAAAATTGTTATTGCATTGAGAAGTTTATTCTGGATCAGAAGAAATGTAAAAGCATATTTCCTCAATTTGGACCTCCGACCCTTTTCAATTGTATGCTTTCATTATTTCCTTTCTCCCAATCACTCTTTTTTTTTTTACTTATCTTCAGGCAATTTATGGCGTCAATTTTGCACAAAGACAAGACAGGAAGGTTGCTGAAGTATGACAAGTCGAACAAGGAAGTAACAATCTTATTAGAAGGCCTGTTTTTCTCCAACGGTGTAGCATTGAGCAAAGATCACTCCTTTGTTCTAGTAGCAGAAACCACTACTTGTCAGATTTCAAGGTTTTGGCTTCGTGGTCCTAATGCTGGAAAGGCAGATGTTTTTGCAAAGCTTCCAGGATTTCCGGACAACATCAGAAGAAATTCAAAAGGCGAGTTCTGGGTAGCTTTGCATTCAAAAAGGGGACTTGTGGCGAAGTTGACTCTTTCGAGTTCATGGATTGGGAAAACATTGCTAAGACTTCAATTTAACTTTAAGCAACTGCATTCAATGTTGGTAGGAGGGAAACCGCATGCAGCTGCTGTAAAGCTGAGTGAGGATGGGAAAATTGTAGAAATTTTGGAAGATCGTGATGGTAAGACCTTGAGGTTTATCAGTGAAGTGGAAGAGAAAGATGGGAAGCTATGGATTGGGTCGGTGTTGATGCCTTTCCTTGGTGTTTACAATCTGTAATAAATCTTAATTTAAAGGATTTTGATGTACTTTGGTTTCTTTTGGTCCCTTTGCCTGGTCTGTAGTGAAACTCTCTTGTAAAAATTTTGGGTTGCTGAGCACCAAACTATGTCAAATTAATAAATAAGAACTCCTTTCTGAGAAACTGTTGTTTTTCCAAAATATTTTCTCTTGAACTTATTATAACAATTTTTGGAAGACTCTTGCATGTGATGATAACACATATCATGATTTAGGTATTGCATGCAAGTTGATTGATGGTTGATGGAATGCGAGAGCATCTCAAGCGCAACATGGAAGGAAATGGTGCTGTTGCATCAACATGAAAGGAAAAACTCCCAATACAACTATTGCAAGTTTGCAAAGTGCCATGGAGAATTCTTGTTGTAGTAATTGGTAAATGAAAATGACCAGTTTGGAAGTGGGAAATTTGGGATGAATTTCTACAATTTAATGTATTTCGGAGAAGCAAAGAAAGAAATGATGGGGAAGAACCCATTGAACATAGTTTGACACTTTACCAATGTATATGGAAATCAAATTGAGTAGTTGTATGGGAAGCAATTTCTAAACTAGATCTAAAAGGGAACACTCCTTGGATCTTGATAAGGGATTTCAATATTCATGTCTCAACAACAGATAAGCATAGGGGAAGCAGGTTCAACCAGAGACAAGGAATCTATTTGTGAAGTTTATGAATGACTGTAATTTAATAGATTTGGAGTTCAAAGGTCCATGATTTACATAGTACCGTAGAAGAATAGAAGGAAACAACTTTCAAGTCCAATTAGATAGTGTTAGCCAATGATCATTGGTGGTTGATGAATATGCCTGAGTCCTATGTGAGTCCTTCTTAGCCTATAACCACTGACCATGTGTTCTCATGCTCTTATGGAAATCAAGGAAAGAGAAAAAAAAAATATTCAAGTGCGAGGCCAAATAGGGAAGAGAAGGAGAATGTAGGCAATTAATTCATCAAACATGGCAAACAAATTCAAACCAAACAAGCAATAAATCAGTAGTAAAAAGATTTCATGATTATGTTGAAGTAGCAACTTGATCAAGTATACCAAGGGGACGTTTAGGAATCAAAAATAGGAGGAAGCCTCTAAATTAAAAAGAGAAATCAACAAGTGTTAGCTAAATGAAGAATTGCATTAGCTGCAACGTTCTAGGCTTGCCTAGATAACATGGTTATTAATATTGACATAAAAAAGCTTTTTGATCGGATGGACTATGATTTTCTTCAACTTATACTAGAAAAGCAAGGTTTCTATCTTGACATGGCTATCAACTTTAACATTAAGAAAGCTTTTGAGATGGTGGATTGGGATTTTCTTCAAATTGTGCTACAAAGGCAAGGTTTCAATCTAAAATAGATTTAACAGCTAAATTTATATATTCTTACATCGTAATATTCAGTTTTTGTGAATGGGTTTCCTACTAAACTTTTCAAACCTTCTAAGGGATTAGGAAAAGGTTGTCCTCTCCCACCATACTTATTCTCCGACCCGAATCAAAATTCGGAGAATTTATCTAGACTCAATTTCGAAAGTTTAAATCTCCGCTCCGAATTGCTTCAAATTTTTGGAGCAATTCAAAACGGATATTCGAAGCAAATGGAGATTTTAAAACGGTTCGGGGTGAAACCAAAATTATTAATTTATATATTTAAAATTAATGATTAACAAATAAAAAATATATATTTTTTTATATTATATTATTATTATTGTTATTATTATTATTATATATATAACAATTGTACCATTTTTATAAATTTTATTTTAATATTTATGTTTTAATAATTTTATAATTTAAACATATAAGATAAGATGACTATAAATTTTACTATAAAAATTTTATTTATAAATTTAAATTTTATTTATAAATTTAAATTTTATTTTATGATTTAAAAATATGTTGAAAATTAACTAAAAAAAAGATTTAGTTGATGAATGCATTTATTTTATTTCAGTTAATTAATTAATTAGTATTTAAAATATTAAATATTATACATTTAATTTTAATAATAAATTGTCTAAAATAAATTATTTGAATGTAATTAATTATTAAAATGATATTAAATTTTAATTGTAACACATAATTATAGATTTCTAATATTATTAAGTATTGATTATATAATCTATAATTATGTATTATAATTAAAATTTAATATCATTTTTTATTCTGAAAATTTTCGAGACAATTCGGGTTCTTTAGGACCTATGCACATCCCTACCTCTGACCGATATGCAAACTTTGTCCATAAACTATAAAGCACATGTTATTTTTGTCCAAAGGCAAAATTAGTATGATATGGCAATGTTTTGAATTACATGCCTATAGAAGATGGTTTTCAAAGCTTCAAGCAATGATGGGTGGCATATGTTAGTAGATTTGGAAAGCTCGTAACCCTCAGGTCTTCCAACAACATCAATCTGATCCTCAAGTGATATTAAACAAAGTACAACTTTAGTGGTTAGAGGTACAAAATGCCACCTTGACTACTAAAAGTCAATTGTGTTGTTGCTTTTGATCATTGTACTAGCATTGGGTTGATAGTTTTGATTTTTAGAAATTCAATTATCAATGTTGTTTTCTCTGTCACAAAATAAGTTTTCTACACATCTGCCCTCGTGGCTAAGGCTCTTGCCTTTAAAGTTGTAGTGATTGTCAGACATAAATTTTTTACACTTTCTTTAAATTGGACTATTTGGTGCTTGTTAATTTAGTCAAAAACAGCAACCAACAATTCATGCGAGAGATTGAACCAGTTATTGATGAGATAATTATTTGAAAGCAAGCTTAAGAAATTAGGGTTGAGCATGAAGATTAAAATATCTGAATTAAATTGAATAATTGGATTGAAAATTTCCGAAATTGGGTTGAATCGTTGATTTTTTGAATTTATCCGGACCAAATTATATTGATAAAAAAATTTTAGTACGTTTCTGGATATTTATAAATATTCGGACCGAAAACTGGACCGAATTGAACCTAACTGTACTGAACCAAAATAACAAAAATTTATTTATTTATATATTTATAATATATAAGATATACAAATAAATTTAACATGGAAATAATATAAATATTATTTAACGACTTTTAAATAAATAATGCTAATATTATAATTAAAAAGTAAATTCTTTTATTAAAGGAGAATAAAATAAAAGAGTTAATTAATATTAATTAACTAATATGTGTCCAAAAGAAAAAGAATTAACTAATATTCTTTTACAAATATTATTTAAATAATATCTAGTTGTGTAAGCTATGTTCGATTTTAGTTGTGTAAGCGATGTTCAATTTTAATCATGTAAAACTAAATTTAAATTTAGATTTATTAATTATCTTAAACTTTATTTGTTGGACATGAGTTGTGAAATTATATTAAAATATATATTTAATTGTTGCAGGTATATTTAATAAAATTTCATGTTTCATGGATGTTTAAAAATTTAAGAAAATAGTGTATATTATATAATTCTCCGAATCTCCATTTTGTATTGGATTGAACTGTACTGGATTGAAATATCTGATTTTCGAATTATATTGGACCGAAATTTTGGAATAATACAATATGGAAAATTTTAGTTTCGGTTCTGGTACCAATTCTTAATATTTTTCAAATTCCCGATTTTCAATCCAATTATGGAGATTTCCAAATTCTCGAATTAGACCGGACCGTGCTCGGTCCTATAAGAAACTACAGTTTCAAATATGTTAGTAAAAATTGTAACAAGGCAGATAGCTACAACTCCTTTTAATATTGTTGTACCTCCCTCACCTATGAATGAATGAATAACTTCATTCTCTGTTTAAAAAAAAAGGGAAGGGATGATGAGTGACGGAGAAAAAGATGGGTAAAAGTATACAGTATGCTCATTTTACTACTTGGTTTACTAGGGTGCAAAAAAAGTTTTAAAGTTAATAATTCTTGTTTGGTTCATGTATATTGTACCATATCTGACGTATAAATTAGGATATAATCAAGCCAAATCTACTTAAAATACAGTTAAGTTCAAGCTGTACTTAAATTAAAATTCAAAACTCAACTCAAACTTAATCAATTTTATAAGTTCGAGCTTATCTTAATTGAATAATTTTTAAACTTGAATCAAATTACACTCAACTAATTATATAAAATTATGACATTGTTAAAAATATATAGATTTATTATGTTTAAACTTTAATTGAACTCAAACTTGATTTGGTTGGACAAGATATTTATATTATTATATTAAAATTAAAAAGTAATATAGTAAATATGGACAAGTTTGATTAGATTCTATTGGATTTATTGTACCAATAGTATCTTAACTTGGCCATATGTTTCATTTTGGTACTAGATTTTAAATTTTTTCTTTTCAGTTACTAAAGTTTTATTTTTATTTTAAATTAAAGTAATTTGAACATATCCGATAAAATTTAGTATATGTTGTAGCCAGAATAAACATATTCTTTGTATATTTGTCACATAAGTATCTCATTAAGCAGCCTAATTATCTTGCAGACCCTAAAAAATAAAATTACTACTGAAAACAAAATTAAAAATGTAAAAACCTAATAAAAGGACAAAATGATTAATTTTATTTTTTAAGACCCACAAGATGATTAGGTTATTTACTGAGATACTTACATAGTGAATATACTAAGAATATGTTCATTTCGACTGCTACGTATGCTAAATTTAATCGGATATGTTCGAATTACTTTAACCTGAAATAAAAATAAAACTTCAGTAACCAAAAAGAAAAAAATTTAAAATTTAGTATCAAAATAAAATATATTTGAAGTTAAGATACCATTAATGCAATAAACCCGATTCTATTAGACTTGTAAGCTTATCTTTAATAAAGCGTTGTGAATCTTGAACTTGACTTGTTAGACAACTCTAGTATTTCGAATTCAAACTTAACGAGATAATAGTTGATTAGATTTTGAGTGTTCTCCCGAGTCAAACTTGAATAACTTGCGAGTTGAACTCAACACATCATTAATTATGATACTTAATCAACATTTTACGTTTTCATTGACATAATATAAAATACCTAAAATATGTAGGAGCGAGCACTCAGTTAGTTGGTTTGGTTATTCAGTTGGTTCAATTCAATTTTTTAATCTGTTTGGTTTTCAATTTTTAATATTTAAAATCAAGAACAGTTTTGGTTTCATTGGGTTTTATGTACATAAGTTTTGGCAAACCAAAAACAATGAAAAATCTAAATTTCATTTTTATTATTAAATATTTTAAGTAATGTATAAATAACAATAATTTAATTAAAAAATTATATTAAAATTTTTAAGTTTAGTTTTAATTTTATTTGGTTTGATATTTAGTGTAAAAATTAATATTTTTCATTATTTTCATTTGATTGGGTTCAGTTTTGTTAAAATTTTGGATTGGTTCGTGGTGTGTACATAATCGTAAGCGCACAAAATCATTCAAGTAGTAAAAAAAATTAATCCCACAGGGAGTGAATGTTGATTATTGGACTACTTTTTATATTTATTTATCTAAACAATTGAGTAAAGGTATAGCTAAAGAAAATTAAAATGAAAATTTAATTAAACTAGAAATTTAAATGAAACTGAAAAGAAAGTAAACTATGACTATTATAGAATTTATCAATAAAATGACTATTAGGGTACCTCCGCTCAATTTTATCTAAAAAATCACGTTAATCTCCCTACCGCTTATGAATTATTTTCATTCCCTAGGCATCTTTAAACATATAAGAGCCTCTTTCAAGCACTCGCATAATATCAATCATAATAACTACCCAAGTAGTTAGCTCTCACTACTCAAGTAATTAATTATTTTTGATAATTAAGTAAAGTCATACAAGAGTTATTAACAACCAAACCATTTCTCAACCAATTTTGATTAATTAATAGATTATTATTTTGTTCTCAATAAGGATCTTCTCCCGATCTCACCCCATTGTCTAATTCAATTCCTAGGGTGATCAAGCCTAGGAAAGCATTATGTTCAATAATAATCATGGATTATATGTATGGTATAAGAAATTTAACCAATTAAGTCTATACTTGTGCCGGGTCTAAAAACCCCAACTAAGAATTTAGTTACTCATGGTAATTAAAAAGAAAGAAGAAGAAGAATTAAGAAATGCAAACACAAACACTATATATTATCAAATAAAGTGCTAAGAATAATTAGGAAGACAAAACCCCTTTTATTCTCATGAATATGATTGCAAATGTTCTTCAATCTTCTAGTCTTGATAATTCTTAAGTAATTAACAATAATCCCAAAGCCAAATGAAATATAAAATTGTTTTATTGCTAAAGAGAAATTTGACTAACTGAAATTCAAACCAACCAACCTCTGTAAAATAGGCAAACAAAGGCTCTTTATAATAGTTCTAAAATAATCCTAAAAAAATACTTTCCAAAATTGATTTCTACCGAAGTGCATGGCTATGCATTGCTATTGCTTCAGAAATCCATCAAATCAAGACTGGTGGTGCACGGTTGTGCACCACTGCTTTCTGCTTAGCCTTAGATCAGGTATGGCCGTGTGCATCCATGTGCACGGCTGTGCAACAGCTCCTTCATGCAAGGTGAAGTGTTAGGCTCAAGAATGGTCGTGCACACCCATGTGAATGGCTATGCATGCCTCTTCATCTTCATTTCATGGAGATTTTGAGCTTTCCTCTTCAAATTCTAGCATGGATTCCACTTCCATTAATCCAAACTTAGGCATATCAAACCAATCAACACAAAAATACCAAAAATAAACAAAAAATATAAAAACCTTCAGCGATCTAAGTTTCATAGAATTAAAGTAAAAACACTAATATTCAAGAATAAAATAGAGTTTAACACTTAAAAACCTAACAAATTAATGCTCAAAATCCACTATTTTTCACACTTATCATCTCCCCCACACTTGAGCTTTTGTTTGTCCTCAAGTACAACATGAGAACATCCCATTCTTAAAAAGAACTCAACTCATTGCTTAGCTTTAACTTAACTAGCTATGGCAATCTTCACTTAATATAAAGTTTAACAACTCAAAAATTAAAATAATAACTCGAGGTCACAAACATATGAGATAACCGTGTGAAGAGCAAACTTCCCAATTGAATTCATAAAAATGGAGAGTCGAAATCAAAGAAAGACGAAAGTAAATAGAGATTAACTCACACTTGGCTAGCCAAAATTTCTCATGCATAAGGCACTTCTTGAGCACTTTATTCATTTTATTTATTAAAAAAAGGTTTTCCTAATTGCAGTATCCCCTACCTTTCCCTTACTACTCAGTATGGATACCTCACGAAAGGTCCTTTGGATACTCATACTCTAATTTGAGAGCATTAGAGCATGAGGAGCATATAAAGATTTTGAATTTTAAGTTTTTAGCTCCTTTAAAATGAGTGTGTTTTACGCTCCATCTCGATTTTATTTTATTTTCTTATAACTGCCAAAATACACAAGAATTTACTAACTTCAGAACTTGAATTTTAAATCACTACTTACAAACACCATTCTCAAAAATCAAGACTCTAAGTTCAATTACTCAACTAAGAAGTAAGCATTAAGTTCATTAAAGGTTAAAAAGTCTCTAACCATAAGTCATTACCCTAATTTTAAAAGTTTAAACTCACATTAAATGAAGATTACCACATCTTTTCAAGAAAACTATATTCGATGAACTAAATTCTATTCGAGAATAAGTTACAAACTCTCAAGTGTTATGCATGATATGCATCCTAATAACTATATGCAAGAAAGAAAATAACAAAATGAAATGTATGATCCCTTCTCATTTATAAAAAGAAACACTTAAAAACAACAAAACATAACAAAACAAAAATTGAAAAATAAAAGTTTAGGAAAGATGTCCCTTTTTTCATTGCAATGGTGAAGGTGAGGACTTGTTGGGATTAATGGACTCTACGAGCTTCTTAAGCCTCTTAAAATGGCTCTCTTATGATTGTTGCAAATTTTCCATCATTATTTAAAGCTCACCCATCCTGGCATAAAGCTTTAACTCTAGCATGTCCAAGCGAAGTAGTAGCGTTTGCTCTATAGTTGCTTCATTCTCTAAAGTTTTCCTCTTTAACCATGACTCATCGATACTCCCCTCACTCTCCTTATCTTCATTTGAAGAAGACTTATTTAGTTGCTTAAATGTGTATAGGCGCATCAAATAGTATTTTCTACTCTCTATATCCTTAAGAGTCCTCCACTCAGTCATAATGTCAGCTCGGATAAGTGCTCTCTTGCCCAAAATCTTTGATTTAAAAACTCCCATTTCTTTAGTAGAGAATGTAACATTGAATACTGCAAAGTATCGCCCCAAAGCTGTTATGATATGCCCCATAGAAAGAGGTGCCTTCTTTGCCTGCATAACTCGCTAAATAGTCTGGATAATAAAGTGAGCACTAGAAACCTTGGTGTTAGTATGCACACACCATAACATGAAAAGCTCATCTTTCAAAACCCTAGCACTATCTTGTTTCCAAAAAATGTTATGTGCCATGAATTTATGCATTAGCAAGTAAGCAAGATCCCTAATTAGACCGCCAAACATCATTTCTTTCTTATTAAAACTACCATCTTTAGTAAGTCTTTTCCACAATAAAAGCATGTCAAATTCACTTGGAGGTTGTTTAAGTCCCCCAATAGGAAATAAAAAAAATATAAGACATACGTTCAGAATCAACATGAAACTTTCTTCCAAAAAGTCTACATGAAAACAAGTATGTGTCATCATTCAAAAATTTAAAGTGGTGTAGAACTCAAGTGTAAGCTCATACAAAGTGTCATATTTCATATTAAAGAACTTAGTCCACCCTAATTGATCACTCAAAATTACCATATCTTTATCAACTCCTATGTCAAATAACACATCATTATTAAAGAATTTAGGCAAAGTGAATTTTCGCTTAAGAAGAGAACGATATTTCTTACCTTCCTCATGTGAGCGAATAAAGAAAGGAGCACCATACTCTTTAGTGAGTTCACTCACCTCATTACCCTTTTTCATAACTGCTTTACCTTTCCCTTGACTTGTTTGTTCAAGCTTTTCTAGAGACATCTTCAAAATGAGAGTTGAAAATTATTAGCACAAAAAGAAGTGATAAATAAGGAAAAAAATTTGATTAGGGTTTCTTCGGATGAATAAATAGAATAGCATGCTTGAATTATTTATATAAAGAGTTCTCCTTAAACATTAATGAAAATAAAATAAAACCTAGAAATTTTATTCAAACTTTGAGAAGAAAAAAGAAATTCAAGGGTTCATAAAAAAGGAAAGAAAAATAAAGAAAACAAGAATTTGTTCTTGAATATTGACTTATGAAATTCTAGAACAAAAACCTAATGAAGAACGAAAATTAAAAATTAAAAAGGTAATTGAATTCAAATTCTAAAAGAAAAAGGAAACAAATAGAAAATTGCAAAACTAAAAATAAAATTGAAAATAAAATGCAAACAAAATTTAAAACTTCCTAAAAATTGATAAATCCTTCCCCACACTTAATTTTAACATTATCCTCAATGTTTGCATGCTAGCAAAGTAACATTGTTGTTATGTAAAATTACGCAAGTGTATGGCTGCGAAATCTAAAGTGCATGGTTGTGCACCTAGGTCTACTTTTTAAGCCTAGGCCTATGCATTGATGGGTGCACACCCAATCCTACGTTGCATTTTTGGATATGCACAACAGTGCATATCTGTAGAATTGCATTCTGTAAATGCACAGAAACAAAATCTTGGATATTACCTATAATTTTTCCATTCCATAACAATTCAAACAAATATTAAAGTTGCTTACAGCACATTGAACACAAATTCACACAAACACATAGCATTGAACCAAATCAAAATCCACACATCCCTCCAAAATTACTTAGAATGTATACATAAATAAACCGAAGTTAACAAAATTACAATGTGCCAACATCTAAACACTTCAAATGAACAACAACAGTAAAAACAAATAAAAACACAAATCACTCCTGCGGTGGGGCATCGTCTCGTTGCTCATCTTGCGGTGGTTGAAAGGAAAGAGGAACAAAGCCTTGGTTCATGAAAAATGCTCAAAGGTCTTGATGCATTAAGTGAAGACTTTAAGTAAACTCCTCCACATTCGCATCCAAGACTCCCATTTACAGCTCTAAATTGTCCATTCGCCCAACTATATCATCGACCTCTTCCTCTTGTTCTTCTTCTTCTTCAATTGGAGGGACTTCTTGTGGAGGTTATTGTTCACTAGGGTGTGGGGTAAGCCTAAACCCTTGAAGAGTGCTTTGCATAATTCCTATCACTTGCATCATAAGAATGTCAACTATTTCTCTCCCTTTAACTCTCTCAAATGGCATGTCATCTATATCAAAACCCACATAATGTGAAAATGTCATAACTAGACCCCCAATTTTTGTTATTGTATTAAAACTTTGAGCAACATTCTTGAGTTTCAATGTAGTGGCATGGCAAAGATCAATTTTCCTATCATGGACCATGCAATAGAGGATTTGTAATTCGATGTTTGGAATAACTGAATCTCCCTCTTTTCTACCAAAGGTCGTGTATACCATGACATGGTGTACATACCTTAATGCATGTGAGCGCATTTTTTATTCTCTACAAGTCCTAGCCTTATAAGTTGCATGCCTATCACCTATTAACTCTCTCCAAAAATCATTTTTATCAAACTGAATATTATCTTCATTACCTTTTGAAAATTCAAAAACATCATTCAATTTGAATAACTCTAATTTAAAATCTTTATTCCCAAGCCTAAATGATATGAACCTATCCCTTTCATCAAGTTTATAAGATGATAAAAATTCACATGTAGGCCTAAGTGTGGTCACTCCAAAGATGAACACGGGATCGGTACATTTATAGCATCGGGTCACATAGGCTAATGGCAACCATCTACTGAATTTCTATTTTTTATTGTTTGTTAGAGGGTCTACCTGAATAAGCCTTGTAGATTGAAGTCACCACCCAACTTGAATAGGGAAGAAGTGAATTAAAAATCCACTTCCATAACCAGAGAATCTAGGTTCAGGGGATAGGAGTTACTTATCCTATTTCTTATTATACACCGTGCTCATTTATTCACTACTTCACCCTAATTTTAGTTTTATGATGCATTTTACCACACTCAATCATTAGTCAGTTTAAATTGAAAATAAAGCACGGAATAGTTGGATTGATGAGCATTCATCATAAAATAAGTAAATAGGCAAACAAGAAAACAAGTAAGTATATAGCAAGTAGCACGTAGCACACAAGCATGCAAGAAATAATCAAAATAAATAAGCAAATAAGCAAAATAAAAATGGGGAAAGGGATTAAGGATTGTAACCCATGAGAAGAGCCTATTCTAATAAATACATCAAAAATAGAATTAAAATGGGAATCGGGATTAAGGATTACATTGCCTCAGATAAAAGACTATTCTATTAATTACATTAAAACGGAAAAAGACATAAAAATCCTATTCTATTAATCTTGCAAAACAAAGATTAGTCTTCACACACATGCAAACACATATCAAATCTAAGGCAATTTAATATTTATCATTCATCCACGATTGGAATAGTAAATAAAAGAATAATTAAACACATAAGCAAACAAGGATGCTAATGAATGCATGATGCAAGATTTTAGAATTTGGGTACTTTAGTGTGAAGTCACCATTTTTATTATGAAAATAAGATTTTTATAATGAGGCAAATATTAGGGAATTAAAGTGGAAAAGTGCAAATAAAATGATAACAGTGATAAAGATGTTATCCTCACTATAAAAATATTACCTTTATGATGAAAATAATAAATTTATCGAAGAAAATAATAAAAATGACAAGCACAATAAATATGCAATAAAAGCAATAAAAATGCAAATGGGATAATAAAAGGGAAGATAAAAATATTATTTTCACCATAAAGATGGGAACTTTATGATAAGAATAATAAATTTATTAAGGAAAGTAATAAAAATAATAATAACAGAATGCAATTAATATAATTAAAAATAATAAAATGTAGAACTGAAAATACTAAAATGGTAAGGATTTCATTTGCACCATAAAAATATCTACTTTATAATAGAGATGACAATTTTACTCCCATAAAGGCATAAAGGCAATAAAAGTCACAAAAATGTAACTAAAATGATAAAAATACAGAAATATTAATATGAATTAAATAAAAATACAGAAATGAGTAAATTAAAATGATAAAGATGATATTTCTACTATAAAAATGTAAGCTTTATGATAAAAATGTCTCTAGGGGACGTTCAAAAGAAAGACCTGAATGGCGCCCTAAACGTCAAACCAGTGCTGCAACTGTCGAGCCAATTCAAAACACATCTCCTAAGCAGCCTGATGCAAACCCTATGAACAACTCAACTATCATGATTCCGTTGCATCCTAATGAACCCAACAATGCTACTGTTCCAGGACAGATTACCGCTCCACCTAATGAGGAGTTAGTTGACACTTCTGCTCAGCATTTGGATAACTCGGTAGAGGAAATAACTCGTGTTGAAGCAAATGTTTCAAGTTCTAGTCACAGACTGAATATTCATATGCAAAATGAGATGGAATTAATCCCTAATCAATCTTGGGTAGACCTGGCAGAAAATTCAAATAATTGGTAGATTTTTTCTTAAGAAAAGAAGAAAAATGGCAAGCAAAAGAACGCACCTTCTCTCACAGGTAACAGACCAGGCAACTGACCTTTTACTAGGCAACTGACCTTTTACCAGGTCAGTTTCTCAATCTTCACAATGAACGTCTTATATTGGAATTATAGGGGTTTAGGCAATTTTGCCACCCAACGAGCTCTTTATAATTTTTGCAATTCCTGAAAGCCCACTTTTATATGTATTGCTGAACCAAAGGTGGTTTTTGACTCTATTCACCATAGCTTTTAGAGATCTCTTAATCTATCTTTTATTGCCTCTACTTTAACTATGCTTCCAAACTTATGGATCCTTATTTCTAATGACCTGGGTGCAAGAAATGTCTCCGTGTTTTCAAGTTCTACTCAGCATATTACTATGCAATGTTCTCTTTCTTCTCACACTCAGTTTATTACTTGTGTTTACGGTAATGTTTTGGCTTCCATTCGTCGTCATCTTTGGCTTGAATTAGAGCATATTTCTTCTTTACTTCTGGATAGTTGGTTTGTTTTGGGGGACTTCAATGCCTGTTTTGGCACTCATGAAAAATTAGGCAATGCCCCAAATGCTTTTTCTTGCCATTACTTTCTTTCTGCCATGAATAGATGAATGTTGACTTCCCTTGATACTAACGGTCCTTTGTATACTTGGACCAATAAATGTCAAGGCCAGCATTGTGTGGATATTCGCCTTGATCGTGCCCTTTGCTCAGAAGCTTCCCTTCAAAATTGAAACTCCATCAAGTGTTATGCTCTAGTGCGCCACTGCTCTGATCACAATCCTTTTCATCTCAACTATCAACAAGTCTTGCTTGTGCCTAGACCTTTTCAATTTCTCTCTATGTAGATAAGTCATGATAATTTTTTGGTTTCATTGAAGAGTTTCTGGGGCTCATTTTCTTCCTCGGGTAATCCTATGCTCTCTATAATGCATAAGCTAAAATCTTTGAGATTTTTTCTTCGACAATGGAATAAACACACTTCTGACATTATTGAGCATCTTATTTATCGAACAAAACAGAGTTTGATTAATATTCAGTAGGAGATGGAAACTCATGGGTTTTCAGAGTCTCTTTATAATCGTGAGCTTAAAGCTAATAATCAGCTTTCCTTTTATCTTGCTCGGCAAGAGTCTCTTTTAAAAGACAAAAGTAGAATTTTATGGTTGAGGGATGGTGATAGAAATACTAAATTCTACCATAGTCTTCTTGTCAGGTGCCAGAGCCAAGCTATTGGCAATTCTATGATGAATGCTGAAGCCCTACAAACTAATGCTCTTTTAATTGAAAATCATGTTGTGCATTTTTTTTTTTGGTCTTTTTACAGCCAGTGCTTCTCCTCGTGGTTTCTCTAGAATTAAAGAGGCAATTCCTACATTAGTCTCTGATGCTAATAATCTTATGCTTACCATAATGCCCTCTCATGAGCGTATTTGGTCAGTTGTCTTTGATATGGATCAGTATAGTGCTCCTGGTCTAGATGGATTTACAGGTTTCTTTTTTCGCACTTGTTGGGATATAGTTGGAATTGATGTTTGTAAGGCTATTCAACACTTTTTTGCCATAGGTTCTTTGGTTAATGGAATCAATTCCAATCTTATGGTCCTTATTCCAAAAGTTTTAAGTGCAAACTCTGTTGATAAATTTTGCCCTATTATATTAAGTAATTTTCTTTTTAAGATCATTACTAAGATTTTGGCTGATCATTTGGTTATTATTGCTTCTCGCATTATTTCCCATAATCAGTTTGGTTTCATTAATGGGTGTCATATTAAAGATTGCATTGTTGCTGCTTCTCAGAGCTCTAACATTATGAATGGTAATTGTTGGGGTGGCTCGCATTATTTCCCATAATCAGTTTGGTTTCATTAAAGGGTGTCATATTAAAGATTGCATTATTGCTACTTCTGAGAGCTTTAACATTATGAATGGTAATTGTTGGGGTGGTAATATGGCTATGAAGATTGACATCAGGAAAGCTTTTGATTCTATGGAATGGGATTTCATTCATGCTGTTCTTCTTAGCTTCAGTTTCTCAATTAAATTTTGCGACTGCATCTGGAATGTTTTTTATTCGGCTAGAATCTCTATTCTTATAAATTTATTTTCCAATTACAAGAGGAGTTCGACAGGGTGATCCACTCTCTCCTCTTTTATTTTGTTTAGCTGAAGATTACTTGAGTAAAAAGCTTTCTCTTTCAATTCAGAATGGTTCTTTTACTCCTATGGTTAGTAGTGGTACTATTACTTGTCCTTCACATATTTTTTATGCCGATGATATTCTTATTTTTTGTAAAGATTCTTGGACTAATGTCAATATGCTAGTCAGCATTTTTACAGAATATGGTTTTTTATCTAGCCAAGTAGTCAACTGGGATAAGCCAGATTTATTTTTAAGTAAAGTGATTTCTTCTAGCTATGCCATTTCTTTATGTGCTCAATCAGGTATGAAAACTAGTAATTTTCCTTTTATTTACCTTGGAGTTCCAATTTTCATTGGTGCACCTAAGTCTAGATGGCTAAAGCTAATTCTTAATAAAGTGATAGCTAAAATAGATGCTTGGAAAGGTCATACTCTTTCAATGCCAGGAAGGCTTACTTTGATCAAATCCACCATATATGGTTCTTTGCTACATTCTTTCAGGATATATAAATGGCCAAGCTTTTTACTTAAAAGCATTGAAAAAGCCATCCAAAACTTTTTTCTAGATAGGATCAATTAATTGTAAGAAGCTTGTCACTGCAAGTTAGGATTTGTGTTGTTTGCCAATTGATGAGGGTAAAATTGGTTTAAGAAGATTACATTGTTTTAATAGAGCTCTCTTATCTTAAGCGCTCGAAAGCTTTCTTATAACGCTAGCTTTGTTTATCAATTCCTTCGTAAGCGTTTTCTCAGATATAATCTTCTAAGAGTTTCTTTTATTAGCGCTTCGATTTGGCCATTAGTTCATGATTTTTATGCGGATATTCAAGCTTCTTCCCAATGGTTGCTGAGTTTTGGGTCCCACATGAATTTCTGAACTTTAAATTTCCTGGGTTACTCTATAGCTGACAAAATTGGCATTCCCGTTCATTACCAAAGCTATTTTTAGGCAGATACTTGGCATATTTCAAATGATTTTGCCAATGCGTTTCCTGAAGTCGCATCTGATCTATATAATGTAATTTTCTCTTCAAATGATGATCACTTGGTTTGGCGGTATTCTCCCAATGGAACTTTCTCTTATAAGTTGGCATATGACTTTTTTCGCTCTTCCTCTCCTAAGGTAGCATAGAGTCAAGATCTTTGGAGGCATTTTCTTCATTCAAGTCGATCACTTTTTTGTTGGCGAGCTTTTCATAATTCCTTACCAACTAATGATAAGCTCCAGTAAAAAGGAATGCTTATAGTTTCTCATTGTCGCTTGTGCTTAAATGTAACTGATTCCCATAATCATGTTTTTATCTCATGCCCAAAAGCTATTGCTTTGTGGACTGCTCTTCAGGATTTGTTTACTGTGCAATTTCCAATTTCTATTTCATCTTTATAATTTTTTAAAGCAGCAATGTCTATTAACTTCTCGTCATAATTAAAAGCTCTTTGGAAAGTCGGCATTATTTCTAGTTTTTGGATCCTATGGAAAGCTCACAACCAAGCATCTTTTCTGAACCAGTTTTTGCCTATTACTACTGTTGTTCGTAATATATGTAAGTATATTAAGGAAGCTGAAGTTTCCCACGTCAGTTCCATGGAAAACTATCAAATGGAGTTGCTTATTTAGAACCGTCTCCGAGTTTATGGCATTCCAGCAACAGCTCCAGTCCTTTGATCAGTCTTTTGGATTCCTCCAATATTTGGTTGGTTCAAAGTAAATATTGATGGCTCGGGTAAAGGATGTTTGGGTATTGCAGGCGCAGGAGGTATTTTTCGGTTGCCAAATGGTTATTTGATTGGAGCATTTGCTTCTCCTTTAGGGTCTCATTTTGCTTTTGAGGTCAAACTTGTTGCTGTGATGTTAGCAGTCTGATATGATGTCCAGCTTAACTTCCAACCTCTTTGGATCAAAAATGATTCAAATGTGGTACAAATGGTTCAAAATAGATCAGCTGATGTCCCTTGGTCCTGGCATAAAGAATGGCATGCTTTCCTTGCTTCTCTAGTCTCTTTCCGATTTCATATCAGCCATATTTATCGCGAAGGTAATATATGGTCACCGATAAACTTGCTAACCTTTCTACTTCATTGACTAGCGCAGAGTGGTGGTCTTCATATCCCCTATAATACAATGATCTTCTTCAGCACGACGCAATAGGTCATCCAAATTTTAGATTTCACTAGCTTTTATAGTTGGTATCTGTTTGTTTCTTGGCTTTTTGTTGCCTCTTTGGTTATAAAGACTCTTGTATTCTTCTTTTTTATTATTAACAAAATCATTGTTTTGGTAAATGATGTTGATGCTACGGAAGTGCCAGCTTAGCTGGGATGCCTTGGTGCATCGCCTGAAACCAAAACCTTGAAGCTTTCAAAATAATAAATAAATAAAATAAAAATGTCAAACTTACCATAAACGGTATAAATATGGCAAAAATGGCGAAACTATAATAAAAATTATAAAAATGCAGAAATAAACGTGCAAATAAATAGAAATGACAGAAATAAAAATATTACAATGATAAAGATGATATTTTTACCATATAAATGTGAACTTTATGATAAAAACACCAAGTTTACCATAAAAAACATAAATATGATAAAAATTGGGGAAAATGTACTAAAATAATAAAAATATTGAAATAAATACATAAATAAATTGAAGTGACAGCAATAAATATATAAAAATAATAAAGATGATATTTTTACCATAAAAATGTAAAGTTTATGATAAAAATACCAAATTTACTATAAACAGCATAAAATCAACAAAATTAGGAAAGAGGCAATAAAAATAAACAAAGTGTAGAAATATTGAAATAAATAAATAGACATGGCAGAAATAAAGTAATAGAAATAATAAAGATGACATTCTTACCATAAAAATGTGAACTTTATGATAAAAAGACCAAATTTACTATAAATAACATAAATGCAATAAAAATTGCAAAAGATACCAAAAAAAATAATAAAATACATAAATAAATGCATAAATAAATAAAATTACAGAAATAAAAATATTAAAATGATGAAGGTGATATTTTTACCATAAAAATATGAACTTTATGATAAAACACCAAATTTATCATAAAAAATATAAATAAAATAAAAATTACAAAAAGCGCTAAAAATAGTAAAAATATACAAATAAATATACAAATAAATGAGGATGACGG
>CATIWM010414908.1:0-21871 GCA_949671775.1 Mallotus repandus | reverse complement strand
TTTGAAGCATATAGCATGGTAGTTAAAGCATGGAGCATAGGTTGTCGGCCGAATCCAGACTCTCTCTCTCCTTGTAGCATACATATGCCCATTAGTTAATGTAAAATATTTGTATGTGTGTACGGATAAGTATAAACGTGTTTATAATAATTACATGTGACTAAAGGATGAAATGTATAATATTTTATGAGATATCATGATGTGTATTAATACTAAGTGTATAGGGTGTTACAAATTACATTGACAGTACTCAAAATTATCACAAATTTCCATTAAAATATTTGAATTTTATTTTGTCACTTAAAACCTCCCAAATGTTCTCTTGAGTCCCACAAAAGTGTCTCCTCACACAAAATGTATTCTAATTGAATATGCAAAACAGTCTGCAGAACCTACTAACTAAAGAATAAAATGCATATGTTTCATCTGTATTTTACAAGGCCAAAATACATGCTTCATCTGTAGATGCATTTTATATGAGGAGGCACTTTTGTGAGATCTAAACGAACATTTGGAAGATTTTAAGTGATAAAATGAAATTCGGGTCTTTTAATGAAAATTTGTGATAATTTTAGGTACCGTAAATATAATGAACCCTTTTAATTAGATAAAAGGTAAAAGATAGAAATGTTAGAAAGCATAATTAGATTAGGCCAGTGAAGAAGTGAGTGGAGCTTAGTTGTATATCGCAAGTGAAGAAAAAGGTAAAAGAAGGAAAATTAATGAAAGAATCGAGGAAAGAATCATCAAGGAAATTTCATTTTCGGGGAAGTACGCGTGAGACTTTGGATCCTCTTAATTACGATTCAAAACAACAGTCATTTTATTAGTTTGCAAAAGTTTATATGTTATTTCTAGTAGTATTTTAATTTTTGTTAATATTTACCACTTTTAATTATAATTTAATTTTTTTCTTTAATTTAGTTATTATTTATAAATATTAAATGTCTTTTAGTGTTTATTAATTATAATGTTTAAGTCTATAGACTTGTATATTTTATTTTTTATTATGTTAATTATTAAAGGTCATTGGAAAGCAATGAAGTTGTAAATTGGTGGATGATGATAATGATCAAATATTTGTAGGAATTAATATTTGTTGGTTCAAATGGTAAGAAGTTTAAATTTTTTTAAATAATATTTTGGGTTCAAAATTTATATGTGAGAAAAATATATGTTGAGAAAGTTTTATCCTTTTATGAGTTCATAGAGTTTGAACTCCAAAATAATTGAAACTCTTATGACTATTAAATATTAGAGACATAGAATTCAAAAAAATCTATAAAATGAAAATCTGAAGTTAGATTTCACTCCCATTTGACTATTTAGTTATATTTATATGATGTTATACAACCAAAAAAAAATCATATATTTCTAAAATTTTGGATAAAATATTTATATTGAAATTTATAATTTTTTTAAATCATCAATATTCACAATCCACTAAATTTTAATTTATTTAATTTAATTCAATTAGGACAATAACTCTTTCAACAATTATTAGTTGAATAAAATTTAATAAGATTGTTTTAAAAAACAATCTTCACCTCTATTATTGATTACCACATTAGGAGAGTACGTTTGACAACTAACAATGTTGACCCAATTATTACAGAATAAGCCATAAGACAATTGCCTAATTCATTGTTCAATTAAACTCCATTATTAGTTTCTCTTTTCAATACAAGACTTCGTGCTCCTAATCTTTGATTTTTCAAGACAATGTGCTCCTAATCTCCATTATTGGTTACTCTCCTAAAAGACTATAGGCTTATGTATTGCTCGAAAGATGAAAATAAGGGTGTAAAAATCAATGATAATATATAAATACAATTCACCTAACACATAAAATTATTGTATTAAAATTGGAGTTAAAATGTTTGTATCATAAATGGATCAACTTGTTTATTATACAATTTAAACCAGATTGTGTCACAGGTTAATACATGAACTTACTACAATCTGTTTAATTATACATATCGTGTTAAACCCTATTATGTGTTGATACGTTATCCTATTACATTCATTTAATTATATGTGTCGTATTAATCTGATATAACCCATTTAAAATTATTATAATTTATTATGATCTTAAAGAATAAAGTAATCACTTACATATTTGTATATATATACTCCTTATTCTCTCTATGATTTTAAAAAAATAAAGTAGTTATTATAAGATTTTTTTTTGTCATAGTTGTCTTTCTTAAAGAACATTTTCAATAAAAGAAAAATTATTCCTTTTTGTGAAGAGGATGTTGAAAAATGAATATGATAAAAATGATAATTATATTTACATTGCCAAATGTTATGAAAATGACATAGATAAGGCCTATTGATTGTGATTTGCTATTTTTGAAGCTGTCAGGAACTGCCACTTGCTCAAATAATTTTTTTGCTTCTATTTTCTTTTACAAGCTATGACAAATGGGAGATTTTTGAGTGTTAGGCATAGAGCCCTAACCAATTCACACAAGTCAAGAATGTCAATGGCTTATTTTGTTGCACCTCCTCTTCACGCCAAGATCACTGTTCTACCTGAGATGGTCTTACCAATTTTTCCTTCCTGGCATAGGCCTTTCACTTAGGTGGACTATAGGAAAGCTGCTTATTCTCCTCGGCTTAGAGATAGTCGTCTTGAATTATATTCTCTCGGCTTGGAGATAGCCGTCTTGAATTATTCAGGAAGCAAGGAGAAGAGGTTGCTTAATCATCAAGATGATGATTTTGATGAGGTGTTGTTAGCATGAATCGTAAAAGGGAATTTTGTACTCTTGAAGGAGTTAATGTGATTTTGAACCCCTGGAGGGAAATTTTGGTTACATCTCATAGTTATTGCTCTTATAGAAGGAAAATCAAGTGGCAATCTTATAGTTTGGAGACAGGTTAATGTTTCTACTTATTCTAGGTGGTTTTGAGATGTTCGAAATAGCATTAAATGTATTATTGGGCAGAATTCATGGTTGGTGTTAAACGTTATCATTTGAGCCTCCACTTGTTCCTCTTTGTATTAGATTAAACTTCCATGTTCTTAGGCTTTTCAAATGTATTGATTCGGGCCTAATAATGCTTCTTGAAGTTTCTTGATTTGTAATCTTCTCATTGGACTTTCTTGGACTCTTAATGTATCATGGAACTTATTAGATACTTGGATTCACATCATTAGTTCAATCTTAACACATGAACTCGTTACAACCTATTTAATTATTCATGTTGTGTTGGGTCGTGTTAACCCGGCATGGCCCATTTAAAATTCATATAATTTATTATAATCTTCAAAGCTAAAGTAGTCATTTACATAACTTATAATATACTCTTTATTCTCTATATGAGAACCAACTCTAGTTTCTCATATATAAAAGCTCTTTATTATTCTATCCACCTTTTCACTTTGTACATATATATTAGTAATAGAGATGGCAGTGGCATCTCTAACTCAATTAATTCGTAGTAAAAAAAATTCAAGCCATGGGGCTATGAGTGATAAACTTGTTATTGGGTGAGAGATCAACCCATCAAATCTCATTGTTAAAGCTTGCAAAAATTGTGGTTTCTTCTAGGTTATTAACCATGGTGTTCCTCAACAAGTTATTACTAAAATGGAATAAGAAAGTCTTAGCTTCATTGTTAAACCTGTACTTGAAAAGCAACAGGATGGTCCAACAAATAAAAAACCATTGTAAAAACATTGGCTTTAATGGTGATATGGATGGAGTTGAGTGCCTTCTTTTTGATACCCATCCTCTCTCCCTTGCTCATAGTTAAAAAACCATCTCTAATGACATTTTAAAATTCAGGTACTCAATTCCCTTATTATTCTTCCAATCTTTTTCTTTTTCTCATTTACATTGAGATTGATTAATTTGCATGTAAGTTTATAATAATTGTATATATATGTCGTTATTTCATTTTTCTTGAAAACACATTCTATCACATTATTGGAATGTTTTTCAAATTTTAATTACAAAGCCAACATGCAAAAATAATAAAAATAAAAGGTGTTTCATTCTTGACATGTGAATCATTACAACCCGTTTAATTATACGTATCTTGTTGGATTGTATTAACCCAACACGACCCATTTAAAACCCATATAATTTTTTAATTTTAAAAAGTAAAGTAGTCAATTTACATAACTGTAAATATATACTCTTTATTCTCTCTATGAGAGCCGACCTTAATTTCTCATACCTAAAAGCTCTCCATTTTTTATATACATTTCCATTTCATTTGTATTTTTAATTTGTTGAATCTTCAATAATATTATTCATAGATAATTATAGCTATACCACATATACATATACATTTTAGTAGTATAAATGGCAATGGCATCTCTAACTCAATTAATTTGCAGTAAAAAAAATTCAGGCTATAGAGCTGCTAGTGATAGACTTATAATTAGGTGAGAGATTAAAACTATCAAATCTCATTGTTAAAGCTTGTGAAGATTTAGGTTTCTTTAAGATCATCAACCATGGTGTTCTTCAACAAGTTATTGCTAAAATGGAATAAGAAAGTCTTAATTTCTTTGCTAAACCTGTACTTGAAAAGCATCAGTCTCGTTTAGCTAATCCTTTTAACTATGGTTGTAGGGTTGTCAAAATAAGCGATGACACATGAACATGATTCATCTAACACATAAAATTATCAAATTAGGGTTGAGGTTAAACAAGTTTGTGTCAGAAACGTGTTAACCTGTTCATGACTTGGTTTAAATAAGATCGTGCTATGTATTGATATGTGAACCTGTTACAACCCATTTAATTATATGTGTCGTAACCTGATATAACTCATTTAAAATTCATATAATTTATTATGGTCTTAAAGGATAAAGTAGTCATTTATATATTTGTATATATACTCCTTATACTCTTTATAATTTTAAAGGATAAAGTAGTTATTATTGTAGTTTTTCTTTAAATAGTATTTTTCTAAGTGATGAATGTTATACAAGTTAAATGAGTCGGGTTGAATTTTATGATCCGCATAGTCTATTTAAATAAATGAGTTACACATGTTCTCGGGTAACCCATTTAATTCTTTTATCGTGTTAAAGTTAACTAATTTAACATGTTTAATAAACGAGTTGTGTTCATGTTGACCTTGATTGTGTCACTAGAGTGGGTCAACCCAACATGAATACAACCTAACAATACATTTTAACACCCCTAATATTGAGTGAAATACCCATAGCCACATGGGGTCATGTCGATTATCTATATATGTTAGGGTTGAGCATGGGATTAAGAAAATATGAAATTGAAACAAAATTTTATATGATTAATAAATATGTCGTGTTGACCCTAATTGTGTTACCAAAGTGGATCAATCCAACATAAATATGACTCACCAACACGTTATGACACCCTTAATGGACATTAATGCAAGTTTTTTTTTTTTGTAAAATAGTATTTTTATAAGTGATGAATGTTATACAAGTTAAATAGGTCATGTCAAATTTAATAATTCACACAATATATTTAAATAAATGGATTACATATATAATGTTTGTGTAATCTGTTTAATTTTAATGTCGTGTTAAAATTAAAAAATTTGACACAGTCGTATTCATATTGACTCTAATTATATTATTAAAGTGGGTCAATTTGATATAAACACGATCCACTAACATGTTTTGACACTCCTAAATGAAAATGTATTACTTTAATGTGTAATTTGTTGCATGGGTTCACATGTCTGCTAATTATAAGTATTATGCAACATAAAAAGGAAAGTACCCATGCAACAGTGAATTTAGGAAAAGGATAAAAACCCACGTGAAAGCAAATTTGGTGGTTAAAAATAAAAGCTAATTTTTCAGTAAAAAAAAAAGAAAAAATTGAACAAGGTGAAAATGATAGGAAGTGATGATGCTCAACCCAAATCCTATCATATGGTAGGCTCAAGTTATCCTCACATCGAACATGATTTAGTGAATATTCATATACGATATCTAGAACATGTCAATATTAGTGAAAAAACATAGGATTCATGGTTTGAATAATGATCACTCACTATGATTTTATTAATTGTGTCAATTCAATTCAATGAAGGCAAAATTCGTAGCCCTAACTGCAAGAATTTTATTTTTAGGTTAGACAATCAATTAATTATGTTGATAATGATATTCTTATATAGGGAAAATATGATATCAAATGTTACAAAAAGTCAAATTAGGAACTAACCATAGATGTGTCACCGGTTGACATATAAACCCGTTTACAACCTATTTAATTATACATGTCGTGTTGAGACAGTGTCAACCTGACCCGACACGATACGACTCATTATAAATTCATATAATTTATTATGAATTTAAATAGTAAATTAGTCATTTTTTTCATTATTTTTTAAAAATAATATTTGTATAACTTTATTATGCAAATTGCTAAATTATTATTTTAAATTCTTTTTTGTGAAAATGAGTTATCAAATTATCAAATTAGGGTTGATACGTAGACCTATTATGTAAACCTATCACATGAAAATGATAAACCTATCACATGAAAATGATTCATCTAACACATAAAGTTATCAAATTAGGGTTATGGTTAAACAAGTTTGTGTCAAAAACGTGTTAACCTGTTTATGACTTAGTTTAAACAAGTTCATGCTAAAGGTTGATATGTAAATCTATTACAACTCGTTTAATTATACGTGTCGTGTTAACCGATATAACCCATTTAAAATCCATATAACTTATTATGGTTTTAACGGATAAAGTAGTCATTTACCTATTTGTATATGCATACTCCTTATTCTCTCTATGATTTTAAAGGATAAAGTATTTATTATTGTAGTTTTTTTTATAAGTGATGAATATTATATAGGTTAAATGAGTCATGCTAAATTTTATGATTGGCACAACCCATTTAAATAAATGGCTCACATATGTTATGCTCGTGTAACACGTTTAATTTTCTTATCTTGTTAAGGTTGAAATATTTAACATGTTTAATAACTGGATCGTGTTCATATTGATTCTAATCATGTCACTAGAGTGGGTCAACCCAATACAAACACGATCTATCAATATGTTTTAACACCCCTAATAGCGAGTGAAGTGCCCATAGTCACATGGGGTCATGTTGATTATCTATATATATTATTTAAGGTTGAGCACGGGACAAAGAATATATCAAAACTCAACCGAATAATTTTAACCTTGAATAGAGCCGAACTAAATTTTATGACTAATTTGGTATGCACCTGGATATTTTTCAAAAAAATCGAACTAGAACTGTATCAAATCATATTGGAACTGTATTGAATTGAAAACCAAACGAATATTAATTTAATATATAAATATTAATAAATAGTAGTTAACTTAACTCTATACTTTTCATTATATTATCAAATAGTAGATATTAAGTAACATATGTATAATAATATATCATAAAAGTTAATATGTTTTGTGTAGAAAATATAATAAATAAATTATTAACAAAATATTTTTATTATTATCATTATTGTTGTTGCTACTACTAATACAAATATTATTATTCAATTGACAAAAAATGTCTATTATGCTACAATTTGAACTTAAAATATGAAAATGCGAAATTTCACATTGCACGGTTTCAAATAATTCAATTAACAAATAAGAACGCGAAATTTCTATAATAATATATACAATTTAAACTAAAAATATGAGAAATTAAAAAATTATTATTATTAGCAAAAATGTGGAATACGCATTATATTTCAATTTAAACTAAAAATTTAAAAATAAAAAAATTAATATTGTATGATTTCAAATTTATAATCTTTTAATTGGAATGTATTGTTATTATTATATTTGATTAATTTATTAAATAATTATTTTTAGTGAGTATTCTAATCTTATTGATATTATCTAAAATTAATGAGACAAATTTATATTAATATAATTATTATTTTATTGTATATTAAAATATATAGACATATATTATAGGTAACCAAAACGACATAAATTTATCTAAAATTATGTTATCTTAATTAAAGTAAGTAGTGATTTTATAAATAAAAACAAGAGAAGTTAGATTTTTTTTATTAATTAAAATATAATCTACTTTTACTGTAAATTTTTGAATTCCCGTTTTTAAACCATACTGTACCAATTCATTTCAAAAAAATTGAATCTCAATATCAAACCGTCTCGAAAAATGAAATTGGAGCAATATGGAGAATTTTAAATTTGATATTGATACTGAAGATTTTACTTTTAAATTTTCAAAATTTGGTATGATCTTTAAAATTTTAAATCTCTGAATTTTCTTAACCTGTGCTTACCTCTAATATATATTACACATACTGACACTCTGAAATATTCCCAGGGGGTGAGGGTGTGGAGTGGCTTCCTATGGCATGAGATCGATATGTTTTTTGTATGGGCATCAAAATGGATAATAACACACGAAAATAATTCGTCTAACATATAAAATTAGCTAATTAGATTGAGGTTAAATAGATTTGTATTAGAAACATGCGGACTCGTTTATGATATTATTTGAATCAGATCGTGTCACGGATTAACACATGAACCTGTTACAATTCCATTTAATTATATGTGTCATGTTAATCTAACATGACCTTTTTTTTTTTAGGAATCTAATACCACTCATTTAAAACTCATATAATTTGGTATGATCTTAAAGGGTAAAATGACTATTTTATATATTTGCATATATATACTTATTATTCCCAATTAGTTTAAAGGATAAAGTAGTAATCATTATATATTTTTTTTTGAAAAATAGTATTTCTATAGGTGATAAATGTTATACATGTATATGCCCCACACAATATGTGTCATGTTCGTGTAACCTATTTAATTTTTTTATGATGTTAAAATTGAAATATTTGACACGATTAATTAATAGGTCGTGTTGATCTTAATTGTGTCACTAAAGTTGGTCAACCCAGCATATACACAACGCATCAACACATTTTGCCACCCTTAATAAATATTATTATAGATTTTTTATATAAAATAGTATTTTTATAGGTGATGAATGTTTTAAATTTTATAATCCGTATAATATATTTAAATAAATGAATTATACATATAATATTTATGTAATATATTTAATTTTTATGTCATATTAAAATTAAAATATTTGATACAGTTATATTTATGTTAACCATCATTATATTACTAAAATGGGTCAATATGACATCAACACTATCCACTAATGCGACTTTGACACCCTATATAAAAATATATTACTGTAATGTTAATTTTCTATGTTTTGCCGGCTTTTTTTATTATAAAAGCCTTCTATTCTCTATACATTCAAGCTCATCTCCAAATTGAATTAATCTTAGCTGATATTCAATCGGTTAAATTAACAGCAGTGACCAATGTTTTACATAATCCAACACATTAAACTCTACGACTAAATTTACAATATAAAAATTTATATTTTATTTTATTTTATTTATTTAATATAAAATATTTGAAATATATGTTATGAATTCAATTATTTAATATAAATTTTTCATGAATATATGAGAATTATAATTTTCTTATAGATTTCAAACTTGGTATTAAAAAAAATTTATGTGACTATTAATATAAAAAATATTAAATATAAAAGAAATATAAATGAATAAAATAGTTTCTGTGGGCAGTAGGTTTCCAATGGACTAGGCAAGGAAAAGGTTAATGGAGGGTGGGTGCCTCGTAAACATACGGTCAAAAGGGCTAAGGCTACTCCAAACACAGAGACAGACACAAACCCAAACCAAACCCAGTCAAACCAACTCATTCTCACTCGTTTTCCTTTTCCAATATGGCAATCAACACGTGGAGTGCAACTGCAGCCTTGAAACAGGAGTTATCCAGCAAAACCTGATGTCAACTTTGAACAAAATTTTCAGCCCTATGCTTACTTGTGATACAAGCATTGGTTTATTAATTTCAATTCAAGGTACGTATAACTTACACCAACTATATATATATATATATACACTACTAATTACTAATAAAAGAACAATAATTTGTTTACAGAAAAAAAAAATCTTCTTACTTAAAAAAGAAAGGGAAAATCTTGCCTCCTGGAGGTATAATTACACTCAATGGTAAAATTTGTAATAAAAAAATACATATCTCATTTTCAATAATTAAGTGTAAATCATTTAATTTATGTGTTACAAATTCTACGGTAGGCAACAATGTCTCTAAAAAAACTTTTACAAAATCAAAAATAAAATTTCACCTTTTTTTACATTTAATATTTTTAATATCTAATAATTATATAAATTTAATTATTTTAAAAATAAGTTTTTCAGCAGATATATCGTCAAAAATTAAAAAAATTATATTATTAATAAAATTTATTAATTAAATTTAATTTAATTAGTTTGTTTATATTTATATTTAGTGTAGAAATAAATTAAAATTAATTTTTTTTATCTATTCTATAATCAATATTTAAAAAAAAGATGATTTTTTACAAATTTTGATTTTGATTTTTTTGTAATATAAAAAATAATTAATAATACATAAGTCAAAAAAACGAGTTGAAAAAAGTCAACTTCTTTTGCGTTACACAGGATTTTGCTAGTAGTACTTTTCACCAATAAAAGAAAACACCTATTAAATTCCCTATCTCCAAGAATCTTCCACCTCTCTCCCTTCCCTTTATAATTAGCCAAGCTCCCTATTTTTCCATCTACCTTTCCACTTCCTTTGTATTTTCAATTTCTTCAGCAACATAATTCCTAGCTAATTGTAGCTATAACACATACACATATATATATACAGTAGAGATGGTGGTGGCGTCTCCAACTCAGTTAATTTGCAGTGAAAAAACTCAGGCGATGGAGCTGCCTGTGATAGACTTGTCATTGGGTGAGAGTGAGAGATCAAAGCTATCAAATCTCATTGTTAAAGCTTGTGAAGATTGTGGTTTCTTCAAGGTCATCAACCATGGTGTTCCTCAACAAGTTATTACTAAAATGGAACAAGAAAGTCTCACCTTCTTTGCTAAACCTGGACCTGAAAAGCAACAGGCTGGTCCAGCTAATCCTTTTGGCTATGGTTGTAAAAACATTGGCTTTAATGGTGACATGGGTGAAGTTGAGTACCTTCTTTTTAATACCCATCCTCTCTCCATTGCTCAAAGATCCAAAACCATCTCCAATGACCCTTTAAGATTCAGGTACTTAATTCCCTTCTTCTTCTTCTTCTTCTTCTTCTACTTCTCTTTTTTTTTAAAAAAAAAAAATTTCTTCTCATTTACATTGAAAATTTCTTATTTGCATGTAAGTTCACTGTTTCATTTTTCTTGAAAATACATATCTACACAAGGGTTGATTTTATCATATTATTGGAGTCTTTTTTAAATTTCCATTACAGTGCCAACATGCACAAAAAAAAAGGGTGCTATTCTTAGTTCAATCTTTATGAATAATTTATGTAAACATGGTTTTCTATAGATATTTTATGGTGCCAAAAATTGAGCAACCATTTGTTGAGTGGTTGTCTTGATTTCTTGAAAACATATTTTTGTTGTAACTTTTTCCTTTCGATAATTTTTTTTACTACTATTATAAAGAAAATTTGATTTAAAATGGGATGAAATGTATTGTGAGATTTCTTTTGCTAAGTTAAATTCATAAAATTTATTTTATTTCATTTCATAGTGACAAACCAAAACTCAAAAGACTACATGTGCCATTGACGAGCTAACATAGAAAAATAGAAATGAAGTTATTTATAAATGTGCGTACTCATAATTGAACTCCATGAAATAGTTTCTAAAAATGGTTTTTTAAGAATTTATATTTAATAAAATTTTTAAAAAATTATTTTTTTTATGAAAGAAAGTTTTTAAGGGAATAAAGCGAAGGATAGCAACACACACGCATTTTACACACCACATATATATATATATATATAAGAGAAACATTTATTAATCGATTAGAACAATCAGAAAATTGGGTCTCCTAGAAGGTGGGATCTACTATCTCCGACACTTCTCTGTCACTTGAATTACAAGTTTTTTTTTTTAAATTACATTTTCTTTTTAAATTTGACCTAATTTACATTTTATTCTTTCTTATGTAAAAATTAAATTTTTTATTTCTCAACTTTCATTCCATCAGCCATTTAAATCCTTTTTTATAGGATACAATAAAATATCTTGTAATTAGAAATACCCGAGTTCCTATATTTTATAAAAACATACATTTTAATTTCTTTATTTTAAAAAATGTACAGTTTAATTTTTCTATTTTTAATAAAACTAAAGTGCATTAAAAAATTTTCAATACAAAATTTTAAGAGTAATTATTATTCCAACGCTTGCACAAAAAATCAAGTCCTAATTTTAATGAATTCATTAATATGTTTGATTTCAATTTGAAAATAAAGTATTCAAATTTGTAGTATTTGATTTCAACAATTGTAATTTTTAAAAATTTTGAAACCAACTGCAAAAAAGCCAATATAAAATACAATTGATGAAAACTTGTCGTTTGATTTTTTATTTAATATATTGATAGATGTATGTATGGATATATTTAATTCTATAGTACGTATTTAAATAGAGTCACTAAAGTGTTATAAAATAAAAATTAAGAAATAAAAATTCAATTTATAAATAAAAGACAGAAAATTATGAAGAAAATCAAATCTTGAGAAAAATTGTGATTCACCAATTTTTTAAAATTCAATTTTTGCTTTTTGTTTTCTAAATATATGATCATAAACAAAGACAACTAGTTAAAGTAGTAAAGTCCCATATATCAACTGTTTAGTAAAAAAAATAATAAAACATTGACAAGTCGTAAAGTTGTCCAATCAAATCAAATCAAATCTAGCTATTCAATTGATTTTATTTAATTATTTTTTTATGTTGGAACTTCTGTACATTTGAGTTGAAGGAAAAAAACGCACAACATATTTATTTATGGTAGCAGTGCCAGAGGTATGACATTGCATTGAGTCATTTTCATGAGAGTTGGTAATAGTTACAATTAAAATTGACGTTCTAGATGCCAAGCAAGGACCTTACGATGGATGGATATGGTGTTTGAATGTTTTGTAAATATTAATAGTATTTGATAATTACACGATGATTACATTTAGAATTGTCAATTGTTTTGAAAAATATACTTACGTGATCTTTTAAATAATTAAGTCGGTCAATTTTTTTTTTTTAAATTGTCAATGAAATTATCAAAATTGAATAAGTTGAAAGAGATGTACATGGGAAAGAAAAAAGATATGGTGTGTGTATGGTAATTGTGATGAAAATTAAAGTGCAATAATGTGACAGCTCTGCTGTGAGTGGATACATAGAAGCAGTTAGAGGGGTGGCATGTGAGATATTAGATCTGATGGCAGAAGGATTGGGGGTCCCAGACACATCAGTGTTTAGTAGGCTGATCAGAGACTTTGACAGTGACTCAATCCTAAGGCTCAATCACTACCCATCAATCCCTGCTACTAAGACTATTCTCTGCACCACCAACAGCAAGGATAAGGACACGTCACCTTCTTACAACACCAACAGAGTTGGCTTTGGAGAGCATTCTGACCCTCAGATTTTAACACTGTTGACATCCAACGACGTGGGTGGCCTTCAGATTTCCTTAAATGACGGGGTTTGGGTCCCAGTTTCACCTGACCCTGCTGCTTTCTGTGTTAATGTTGGCGATTTATTACAGGTTGGTTGGTCCATTTCCTTACACCTCTAATGTTTAGTGCTTACCACCACTACTAATACCAGTGCACAGCAGCTGCTGCTGCTGCTGTTACTTCTTCTCTTCTCTTCTCTTCTCTTCTCTTCGATACAGTTGCAGCAGTCATCATGCCAATCTTGATTTTTTTTTTTTACTTGTTTTCTTTCTTAAAAAAAATGAAAATGAAATTAAAATTAAAGTTTGAATTAGACTGATGGAAACTGAACCTAACTGGTGAACCAGTCGCTGCACTGCCCATTACATTACTGCAGCTTTGGATTGGGTTCTGGATGTCAGTGTTAGGTCCCACAGCCATCAGTTTCTATCCAATGGAATTCAGCAATTAAATAAATGTCTTAGTTTTGTATAATGAAACTAGAAAATGTGTGCCTGCTGCTGTGCTGTGATGTGCTGTGTTGTGTATGCTGAGTTCCATGTACTACCACTCTGTTTGGAATATCATGTTGAGTGCTGACTTCAAATTTTTGCGATGCAAGAACGCTTTATCTCTCTTTTTCAACTGTCACCACCATACCACAAAAAATGACCAATAAAAATGTGACCTTTTTTTTAAAAAAGAAAATTTTGTTTGGGTGATTGTTCTTTTAAATCAAAGATAATGCTAATGATAATGATATTAAGATAACATTATAAGATTTTTTTTTTCTTTTGGTGATAGCTGTCTTTCTTAAAGAACAATTTCAATATAAAAAATGATTCCTTTGCATTGCCAAATGTTATGAAAATGACATAGATAAGGCCTATTGGCTATGATCTGCCATTTTCGAAGCTCTCAGGAACTACCCATTTGCTCAAATCGTTTATTTCTGCTAATTTTCTTGCTTCTATTTTCTTTTACAGGCTATGACAAATGGGAGATTTGTGAGTGTCAGGCATAGAGCCCTAACCAATTCACACAAGTCAAGAATGTCAATGGCTTATTTTGCTGCACCTCCTCTTCATGCCGTGATTACTGTACTACCTGAGATGGTCTCACCAATTTGTCCTTCCTTGTATAGGCCTTTCACTTGGGCGGACTACAAGAAAGCTGCTTATTCTCTACGGCTTGGAGATAGCCGTCTTGAATTATTCAGGAAGCAAGGAGAAGAGGTTGCTTGATCATTATTAAGATGATGATTTTGACAGTTTTTGGTAGCATGAGTCGTAAAGGGGAATTTAGTACCCCTGAAGGGGTTGATGTGATTTTGTACTCCTGAAGGGGAATTTTGGTTACATCTCATAGTTAATGCTCTTATAGAAGGAAAACTAAGTGGCAATCTTGTAGTTTGGAGATGGGTTAATGGTTTCGCTAGTTCAGTTCAGTAATTAGTGTAAAATTTAGCTTCTTACAGCCTTGTTGGCCCCTTGTTTAGTTTTGTTAATGATGGATAGATCATGGTTAGCAAGAGACCATGAAAACACAAGGAACTTAAAAGATCTAACACATGAACTCTCTTGATCATGGAAATGAACGAATAATTTTATATTCAATTTATACATACAAGTATAAACGTCAAGAGGCCCTCTAAAAACAGAGCCATCAAATTGAAATTATCAGTAGTGTACTTCATCAAATGGGAAGCATATGTACTTCTAATGAATTTTGCTGTTTTAGAAATAACAGTGCATAACTACGCAAAAACCTGTTAAGTACCATGCTGTTCTCACGTCAAATGAAGTCAACTCTGATCTGAATATTGATATGGAGCTGAGATCAGTATTATTATTAATCAGATGCTTGTTACTGAGGACTCAGATAGTTTATCAGATGTTTGTCTCCAAAGTAGCGTATTAATCAGGCATGACTTTGAGATCTTGCAGCAAACCGTGAACACTTCTGTCGACTGGTTTTGCTAAGTGCACAGACACAAGTCTCCAGGAGATCATAGTCCTCATCCCAGAACAACAATGATGCCCTCTCTGGGTTCTCCAAAAGCATCTTTGATGTTAGATAACCAGCAATTGTCCATGTCTGTCGAAGCCGGGATTGTTTGCCTATAAACCTTCCACCTCGTGTGTCATAATATTCAGGCCACTGATCCACTGATAACCTCTCCTCGGCCAAAGCAATTGCCTTTTCTGCTAATGCAGGTTTCCCCATCTTTATACAAGCCAATGTGAACTACAAACAATAGTCAAAATATCTTAGCAATCACAGGGCCATAATTCACATCGTCAACAATACCCAGTGTCCAAAGACAGCACTAAATAAAGAGACAATATGAAAATTAGTTACCTGCCACAGAAGGGTTGGCCAAGACCCTCCATTATGATAGGACCAAGGGCTGCAATAAAAGGAGGAAAGATGAGTATATCAGAACTCAGATAACTATAATATCTAGATATGCTGTGCCGCTAGCCAACATATTAAGGAGAAAGCTAGAAGCAACTAAACAAAGCACATGATTGAAAAGAGCCTTACGTATTTTTCGGGTCACTGCCAGTAATTATACGCCATTCTTCAGATTCTAAAGCAGGATAAGAAATCTTAAGAGGCATATCAGCAACAAGATCATCCCATTTAGCCTCAATCAAATTCAGAATACCCTCATTTTGTTTTTGGGTTCCCAAAGAGGAAACAATGGACCAAAGATTCCCAAGAGTGAAAAACCTAAAATCCATATGAGCAGGTTGTAAATTTCCAATGAGATAACCACCTTCTTCAGGAATCCAATCCACCAGCCATGAAGGAATTTGATCTGGATATATATTGAATTTGTTGACAGCATCAGTCGAGTATTCCTCTGTTTTGTAACGATAGATCTCATTAATCTTCTTCATGTCCACCCAATAATACTCTCTGATATGAAATGAGAGTGCACTGAGACGACTATTAACAGCAGCAACCAAATTCTTAGTTCCGTCATTGACAATGAGCATCTCACGGGCACAGCGCAGAGACGAATAGAACAAGGCCTAAAATATCAATTTTAACAAGGAGTAAGAATGACAAGATGCACATTTGTGTTGAAATAAGGGACGGAAGCAATAGGGTTCAGTATCAGCAGAGAAGATAGCTGAATATGAAGTTCAATGGATGCCTAGGCAACTTACTTGGATTTCAAGTGGATGTCCATGAATACCCATCCGTCTATCTATCATGCAGGAGCCATCAGTGACCAACAGAGTAGGAAACATGTCAAATCCATCTGATAAGCACAGATTAAGTATGAGCCTTATGCCTGTCTGAACATCGATTCTCTCTTGCAACGTATAGTCGCCCGTGAGCTTGCCATAAGCTCTCAACAATATTATCCACCACAATCCTGTTGATGATCGTATGTTTCAGATTACAAATCCAAAAGTGTAAAACTTCTAAATTAACAACCAAACTACACAAACATCCAAGATTATGAAAAAAATGAAGCACCGAACCAATTGAAAAAATATTGAATTCAAAAGCTACTTAATTTACCAGAATCAACAGGGGCTACACGCCCAATGGCTGATTCACCAAAATCAGGATCCAAAACTTCTTCAAATGCTCCATCACTTCCATCAATGGGCACATTTCTAACTTTAAAACTTGCCGGCATCAGACCTTGCCCAGGACTGTAACAATCCACTGTTTTCTCCCAACTCTAATAACCACAAAAGAAAATTAATCATCTTAATTAGGAAGTCAAAAGACTGACAGTTCGCACCTTATTCCCCTCACAAACGCACAAGTTTAACAAGATAATTTAAAAAAAATAAAAACAGACATTGAAAATGTGTCATCAGTATACTACCTGCAACATGCTATGATATCATTTTTAATCTACTGAAAACAAGGAACAACAAGATTTTGAAAATAAAAGGATTTCATCACTGCAGTTTGAACTGAAGTACTAAACAATGCAAATTACAGAACAAGCAACAATTTCAAAAAGAAAAAAGAATTAACAGTACTACTATGTTGAGATTAGGGCCCAGTTGAGTTGAGTTGAGTTAAAGAGACAAATACAACGGGCACCAATAGATGGTTCTAATACTTTCAAACTTGTGTTTGTTTCTGTGAAACGTGGTTTACAGATCAATTTGATTTTCACAGAAAGTGCTAGCCCTGACATTCTTTAAGCAAAAAAACTGAGAGTTATTTCCTGATGCACCCTAGAAATGTTAACATGACCAGCAGAATTGCTCGGTCTTCTCTATTTTTCTGACAGTCTCTTCATGAAACTAAGTTCATACTTCAAAATGCTAATACTTAAGCAGCACAATTTCATCTCACAGTTTAAAAAAAAACAAAGCACCATTCATTGCTAAGAATGAAATTCAATTGTGAGAATAAGTAAAAATTCATGCTATGGGATAAGGAGAAAAGGCAAATGAATACATTAAGCAGTGCACAGCTATCTTTAATTAACAAATTACCTGTAACTGCAATGTGTATAGAAGAAAGTTCTTCACGATCTCCGCTTCTCCGTTGAGCAGAAAAGCAAGTGCAGATGGAACAAAATCGCGAATAAATACTTGATCATAATTCAGCGTTTGTGTATCAGCAGGATCATTAGCAGCTACAGTCCCCACTGGGTTCCCACAATAATTCACAATAGCACCTTCTAGCAACTTCCATGCCTCCTTTTCAATCTCAGACACCTCTCTCTCAAACTTAAGAGCCGTCTCATTCAAGCCTTTAAAATAATCAAAGTGCACACGTGTCCCATTTATCTCTACAGTATTGGACTTGTCTTCTTCTTTGACTACATTATTTCCTGATTCAATTTTTTCAATCACTAAAGGCTTCACATTCAAGCCACCTTGAATGTAAATGTTCTCAAATCCCTTTTCATTAATATGAGACTCAACTGATGTTGAATGATTCCTAATGTCAGAAGATACCTTGGGTATTACTAAAAGACCCCTTAGAGTACCCATATCTACATGAGAGCCAGTTGTAAAAACCTTCAATTGACCCCGATTCGAATCAGAGACATTAAAAGCTCTATGATTCGAATTGACAACACCCTTGTTACCTATAATCCTGGACCTATTATTAATGCTATAACAATGGAATCTACGATGATGGGTTGGTTTGGATTGTGATTTCGACAAATTGTGGTTGGTGGCTGAAGTTGAACTATTCAACTTTGGTGGAGAAAACCCAAAAAGGGATGAGCTTTTAAACCCAATTAAGACTCTACAACAGGGTTTCATTGTTGAGATTCCAATACAACTTCCAGTACTCATTCTTAACACTTTATTTATAAGAATCACAAGTTAAAGGTGCAACCTTTACCTTTAACGAACAATCAAACTATACAGTGTTATGGATAGCTACAATCTTAATGAATTCTATACAAAAGACTCTATTGGCTTAAAAAATAGACTGAACCAAAGAGTATATAGCAATAAAAACTATGTATACGATCAAAAAATGGAAACAAAATCTAACTGAAGTTTAAAATAATTGTTACTTACAGTTGAAGAGAGACGTTAAAGAACAGCTTTGGATGTGAGAGAGAGGCGTAATGTCTTAGAAATGGTAGATTTGGTAAAAGGTTGCCCCTGATGGGCTTTTATAGAAAAAGGAAAAGGAAAGTTCGTTGAGGCAAACACTGTTTCTTGCAGTTACAATGCTGCCCCTGCAATTTGCTTTGCTCCAGCTTTTTTTTTTAAATGATTTTTAATGGTTGCCGTGTGGTCCCTCCCTCTTATATTCCGCTGAATTTTCTTTTTTAAATTAAAAAGGAAAAAAATAAAATGTTTTTGAATTGTAAATTTGAAGGGGTAAAATAGTCTAACAAACATTACGATTGACTGAAGAATCTAAACCGTGGATTCTAATCCAAAAACAGACAATTAAAAAAATTGAAAATGTGCAAAATTATGAAAACTCCATGTTGTCCTTTTTTTAATTTTTCTTTTTTAAAAAAATGAGAAAGATGTTTAAAAGCAGTGAAAGGAGCATCCACGTCATCGAACTTATCTAAAAGCAAAATAATATCCGACGTGTCGTGGTTGCCCTCTCGATATTTTTATATAAATTATCATAGATATTTATTTTCTCTTTTTTCTATTTGTGGGCCCTTTTTTTTGGGGAAACTTGAAAATAAAACAAATTCATCTCTTTCTCTTGAAGTAAAAAGAACAAAAGAATTGAAAAAAAAAAGGTTTTCCATAGGAAGATACAAAAAAAGTCTCACTATTTTTCTTATTTCTAATTTATGTGATGATTGTTATTGAATTAAATTTGATACATTGTTGATTCTTTAAAGATTTTTGTTACTTAATATAATTAGAGATTTTTTTATTTAAACTACTAATATTCATAACTTACTTTTTTTTATACAACTATAAAAACAGTAAGTTAAATCATAAATATTTAAATTTCATTTCATTTTAAGTAATTACTGATTAATTTGATTTTACCTAAAAATGATAAAAAAAATTCAATAAGCTTATAAAATAGTATTTTTATAACTAATTTAATGTAATTATACGCACTAAAATTTAAATTTAAAATGTGCTCAAATAATGACGTTTCAATTGTTGTAATTAAAAATTTTTTTAATAGATATTTTAAATTGAGTAAAATAAATTTATTTATTGAAAATTCATATTGCCAATTCATTTAAAATATATATACTTCATAAAATAACATTATCTAATAATAATTATAAAAATTCAAAAAAATAATAATTAAAAATTTTAAATTTCAAAAAAATTAAATTCATATATATTAGATTTTATTATAAAAACAAAATGTTCATATGTGCCATTCAATAAATAGAGCCGTATTTGTTCAAAAAATAATAATAATAACTAGAGCCGTGTTAAGAAAAAAAAACTGGAGCCACATAAAAAAAAATTGTGAATTCCATTAATGACGGGACAGGAATTAATTATCTTTTTCAGGGAAAAAAAAAAGAAGGGAGAAAAATTCATTAATTTTTTTTTTTTGTTTGTAAAAATAAAATAAAATAATAAATGGATGAGGTTGGTCGGTGGTGGTCCTGACTCCTGACATATTCGAAAACCTTAAAAATGTGCACAAATCTAAACAGCTTGATCTGGTCTATTACTTTACCAACATTTATTATCGCACACAAAGGCCTTTGATTTGTGTTTTGAACTTGAAATGTTCAGAAGCCCAACACCACTATCACATCTCTTGCACAGCACAAACACATTGCTTACTTTTTACATAAAATATAATCAATATCCACGGATTTATTAGCTAAATGGCAATTGGCGGTATATACAATACGACCGGTTACTTCAAGAAAAAATTGAACAACCATATTTGTGCATTGCATACGGCTCCAGAATGGAATTCACTTTTACGAACAAAAATATAGATTTTATTTGTCTTGCAACGGAAAACGTTATCCTTATATTTATTTGATAGGATATAAAATAGTTTTGGGCGCAGTGCTAATTTGCCATGGTTGAGGTACCAATGATCAATGGAAGCTAGGCTCAAATCGTTTGATGAAACACATCAACCCGGTTCAATGAAAACAAAAACAAAATACTGGCCCAGTACAAAACTAGGCTTGGATTAAAAAGCCCTACCCATCAAACCATGCTAGAAATATATTCCAAGGCAATTGATTAACAAAAATGCAACTTGGAAGAAATTAGCAAGGATAAGATATTTATAGTTTATGGGTTGGTATCTTTGACAAGTATTTGTGTGCATATTGGAAAGTCTCATTGAGTCAAAAAGGTTTTCTCATGTTAATCGATCAAAGTGCACCAAGTTCATCCATTGCGTCAGCAGTGATTCCATTTAGGACACTCAAACCATTCATCTAGAATGGGAACTAATATGGATTCAGCTGATTGACCTATGTTTTTCTCTTCTTTAAATTTGTATTATTCTTATTAAGACAAGACACCCAGTCATGGTCGTCCAACTGCAGGCTTGGGATGCTTATCTCATTAATAATATTATTAATAATCATTTGTATGGTTTTTTAATTCTAACTGTAATGTTTACCCATTAATTAAAAATCTACAACTTTCACATTCCTTATATATATATATTCTTTAAATATTGAATGATTGCTCATCCACTGAGCAGTGAATTCAAATGTAGAATTATTAGTTTGTTTTTCTAGTTGAGCTGACTTTTCCTAGCTCGCTCTTACTTTTGAGTTAATAAACTTACTTATCAAACTCAATCTATTGAGATGGACTAGAAGAATTATAGGCATAAACTTTATCATTTAGATCCAAAAATCACGATGATGTAGGGTTTGAATTTTATTAC
>CATIWM010414856.1:0-23046 GCA_949671775.1 Mallotus repandus | reverse complement strand
TTTATACAAATAAAATTATAACCGTTAAATTTATTTTTATTTAATTACAACTATTGATTTTTTATACATAAATATTTGTAAAAAATATTGATGGCTATAGTTAAATTATTAGTAATTAAAAAATTTTAATTTTATTTATATAAATATAAATATTTATACTGTAAACAAACTTTTTAAAAAGAAATTAAACTAAATATTATTCACAAAAATAAAAGAAGTAACCCATACTTTTCTCTAAAAGCTAACTGAATTGAAAAATAAAGTAACGGATAATAAAACATACTGTCTAGTGGTCAAGGTAACTTAACTATTAGAATTTTTTTTGAAAAAATTACAAATTTAGTGTTTAAACTTTTCAGTTTTTTTCTATTTGAGTGTCTAATATCTTTTTTTTTTTTTGCAATCAAGTGTTTGAACTTTTGAAAAGCATGCCAATGTAGTGTCTCCAGCAAATTTGATGTTGACTGGGTGCTGAGTCAGATGAAACGAAACTCACTTTTATCCCAGTTATTAGCCATGTCATATGCCACGTGTATTGTATTATTTAAAGAACAAAATTACCCTTCTTAAAGATTATGAAAAAATAAAAATAATCACAATATTAACTTCTATTGTAGATATGGAGGGTGACTGAATAAAGATAATTTTGTTCTTTAAATAATGCAACACATGTGGCAAATGACATGTTTAATAACTGGGATAAGTAGATCCTGTTTGATCTGACTGAGCACACAACCAGCATCAATTCGACCGGAGACACTATATTGGTATGCTTTTCAAAAATTTAGACACTTAATTGCAAAAAAAATAAAGGTTAGACACTCAAATAAAAAAACTGAAAACTTAAGAGACTAAATTTATAATTTTTTCATTTTTTTGGGCTAGTACAAATTGAAAGTGAGGGAATGGAGTTGGGACTTGAATTCAAATCCCAAGCATGCCAGTAAAAGTCTTGACTCTTGACCATTTGACCATAGGTGGGCTGTCTTAGCCATTAAACTATTGTTAAAAATATATATTTTTGATTAGTGTTGGGTAAAAGAAAAAAAATTGAACAATGATAAGGAGACAATAAATCTTCTAGTATTAGGATATTCTTATACAAAATTAAGTTGGATTTAGAATCAAGCAGATGTAAGGGCCTATTTGGTTTAGCTGTTTATAGCAGTTGATAGCTGAAAGCGGTTGCTGATAGCTGTTAGCGGATAGCTATTGGCTGATAAATTTAAAATATTTGGTAAAATTTTATTAGCTGTTGCTGTTTGTGTGTGAAATGACCATTAAGGGTATAATTTATTTATAAATATAATTTCATATACTTTTTATAATATTGTTAAGTTATGCAAATTATTTAAAAATATATATATATCAATAAATAATAATTTATTTGTCTTTAATTTATATATTATTAAAATAATTAATATAAATTATTTAAAAATAAATTTTAAAATATAAATATCATTATATAATTTTAAAAAATAATTATAGGTATAAATATAATAATTATTGAATTATAATTTACAATAATATTTATTTTATTATGAATTATAGAAAAATTAATTATATACATTTAATTTTAATGAAGTTATTTGTTATTAGTTATTTTTTTAATAAGGGTAAAATAGTCTAAATAAAAAATAACTACAAATCAGCTATCAACTGATTGGAAAAAACACCAAAATAAAATTTTTCAAATCAGCAGCTGTTTTAAATAAAATCAACTATCAACTGTTAACTTTTGTGTTTAACCAAACACCTAAATTCTAGCTGATTGGGAAAAAAACCCCAATCAGCTAAACCAAATGCCCCCTAAGTATCTACCACTTATGATTATTACCATTATGATCTAAAGTGGAATAAAACACATATTCTCTCTGTTCCATTCTTATTATCTTTTTTAAAAAAATAGAATTTGTTCCATTATAATTGTCTTTTTTAGATTACCAATAAGAAAATAAATTTTTCTTTCTAATTTTATCCATATCTTAATTTTAGAGTAAATTTTTTATTGGAGTATTGTGAATCATACTAATTTTTAGATTTTATAAAAGGATGTTATATAGTCATTTACACCTATAATTATGTTTATTAAATATGATTCTTAATTTTTATGATATTATTTAAAAAAAATTGGAATGGTACTGTTTAGAGATTAAACTCAAAAACAACTAATTTTATAGTAATAAAAGCAAAAAAAAAGAGGTGTATGGATGGTTTTGGCCAAAAAAAATGGTCAAAAAACCACCCCAAACCATAGGAAAAAAAAAAAAAAAAAAAAAAGAAGAAGAATACCAAGAAAGAGGCGATAGAAAAGTGAGGAGTATAGTCTACATGCTAATGCTATAATATGACAGAATTTATTAAATAAACATGTACGGCCCTACTGTGATTTTACATAAAGAAATATATCTATAGAGTTCCACTTTGTGAGAAGGTTATATTTAATACGCCACACCAAAACATCATTTAGTAGGCTAAATGTTTGCTCTAACAAATGATTTTACAGATTAAATATACTTTGTTGACCCACAAATGATTTTATTTTATTTTTTTTATAAATTTTTATAACCAAATATAGAACATTATTTTTTTTTTTTTTAATACATCCAATATTTGATATTCCGTAAAATTTAATTAATCTAAATTTAATCTAAATAAAATTTCAAAGAGCGATAAAATCTTCTATAAATATTCAACATTTGTGCATGGTCTATAATTCAGAATTCATTTTAAATTGAAGAATATTAGCAATGTGCAATAGTTGAGCTTGAGCCAACTGGAGTTTCAAGAAAATGGCCCACAGTACACCCAAGCCGAAACTGTATGGCTATATATGATGAGTGGCCGCCACTCCACTGCCCTAGCAATTAAGCTGCTTTTCGGGGTTGAGGTTGGTGAGATCAGATAATTACCAAAAATTTCTTTTGATGTGTTCCTACTCAATGCACGTGATTCTCCTCTTGTGGTTGTAGGCTCTGATCAGAACCACATCACACGTGCAAGCGATATATGCAACTCTCTTTTCATATTTCTCTATGGCCCCCTTTGCAAAATCTTCCAACTTGCGACTTGTGACACATATTCAATCAATTACTTTGGAAAAAATCTCAACATATTAAAATCTTAGCTAAAAAATTTATTTCCCCATTGATTTGATGGTACAGTTAGCTAGGCTTCTCATATTCTTTGTCTACCTGAGGAGCATTAAATTGTTGAATTTTGACTACATAACTATGATATATTAAAAAATTATCAGATTTCGCTCGGAACTTAACTCCTTGTTTGCATTAGAAGAGAATAATATAAGTCGATCATTAAGGCCTTTTTTACTATTTTATGTTCATATTATTTCTGTATCTCAATAATATTTGTAGAAAAATAATATATTTCTTTGTTTGTTTAATATGTTGAGTTGTATACATACATTATATTTATTCTGTTTGATTATATGTAACTCTTTCATCAATAAATAAAATTTCATTGTTTGTTAAAAAAAAAAACTGTTAAAGTGAGGAGAAAATAAACCCTCTTGTAGACAAATTGAATTCTAAATTTTCATTATAATCCATCTACCTAATATCTATGTTTCCATTTGAAAAAATATATTTATGGACTAGCAGTAGGGATCATAGCATGTACAATTCAATTATTTCAACATATAGTTGTCCAATATTAGTGGAAATAATTTGCTATAAACTTGTCAGCAGTTAGGTTCTCAATGATTCAGCATTTGAAATGACAGTTCTACCAGCCAGCCTAACCTTTCCAATATGCCATGAAATGGAACCTCTTCTTGTAAGTTTGTCCTAGGCTTTTGGAGTTTAAAAAGTTCGATGCTAAAGATTTACCAGTCTCGGTGAGTAAATAATAATAATAATAATATGATTTATTGGTTTCTATATACCACTGCATGTGCCGGCGTGCCCTTAGTCAACTGGCCAAGACTTATTATTGATATTTTTGGATTCGAATTGGATTCTCATCTCTTATCTCCTTCCTCTAAAATTACTAATGGCCAATATATATATATATATATACACCAATGCATGTGCAGCCATCAGTTTGTGGATAGCTAGCTAGCATAATTTATTTTTTTAGTTTAGACGAAATGATTAGGGTGTTAGCATGAAAGTATTAAAGTTTTTTAAAAGAGTAAGGATCGATTTCTAAACTCTCAAACTCCATGTCCTCACCGAATGCCATTGCGTTAAACAAGCTTAATTAATTTAAATGCTGCCTTTTCCAAATTAGTTAATTAATCAACCTAGATTTAGCTCTTAATGAGAAAAAAAAGCAGAACGTCCAATCTATTTGGAGCCTTTTGGCCCACATCCAGACTAGTATATATGGTCCTGTACAATAGACTAATTAATTAATATTCCATTAAAAGTCAAAATTTTAGTTTTTGTTGACAAAAACTTGTTAGTATTTTATAGAATTAAGATTGTTAGTTTGTTAGTTATTAGTGTGGAGGGAAGATATTTTTTAATTACCTCAAATCTAATAAAGCTAAAATTTGAATTTAAAATCTCAAGGTCCGAGAGTCTTTATTTCAACCAACTTAGCTAGGCATCATCGGCTTATTTAGAACTAAAATTTAATGTATAAAAAATGTCATAATCTAGTGCTTTCAGGGCCTTTTTCCTTCTCACCAACCACATTGAATCAGTCAAAAATAAAGAAATAAGTTTGATTAATCTGACTAATTTTTTGGCCAAAAAAAAAAAAAATCTGACTAATTGAATGTAAACCAACCTTCCACGAAAGTTCCCATCAAAAGAATTTTCACCCAAATTAAACACACTTATTTTAGATTATATATGCCCCTGAGAATTTGACTAGGTAAATCAAGCTTCTCCGAATATTAAACTGAATTTAAGGTTGAATCTTCCCTTGTTCCTTGTCCATTGCATCGAGATTAAAAAGAAATTATTATATACATACATGTATACTCCTTAAATCTCATGTGTAATATGAAAGTTATTGTTGGTGGCCTAGATCACGTCACTTCACTTTTTGTTGATGTGAAAAAGAGAAGAAAAAAACCCCATAATATAGGTGATTTGATGTTTCAAAATGGGCAGCGATGGCTAAAGTAAGTTGTAAAATAACTTATCCTATGGTTTCCATTAATCTAATTAGGAGAGGCCGTTGATTTGAAACATATGTGGGTTCAAACATTAAGTTTTTTACGTGTACAACTCCTCTATGACTACTACTTTGAAAAGTAAATGACCTTCAGGTCAAAAAAAAAAAAAAAGAAAATGACCTTAGTTTGAATGTTTTTTTAAAATGTTTTCTTTTAAAGTATTTTTATTAGCCGGTACTATTAATTTACTGAATATTAATTGATCTAATTTAACTAGATAAAATTATAAGAGAGTCAAATATCTATTGATAATAAATTTAATATAGTTACATATAATAAGATTTGAAATCAAAATATTATTTAAATAAAATTAATTAATTTTTTTAATTTTTTTTACACTATTAAGAAAATTAGTGAATGCGAAGGAAATTTTTTAAAGCAAAAGGTAAGGCTTTAGAGTGTGTGTCTGGTAGGTGTCTCTTTTTTATCACAGTCTATGTGGGGTGGTGATGGTCCCAAAAATGACAAAATCATAGACATGATTATTAATATTTTTTGGTTTGGAAAAAAATAAAGTAAATTTAGTTGACTATGAACATAGGTAAGGGTGTAGGGTCAGGCACACAATAATTTAAGCTTGTTCAAAATAGTATGGACTTGACTTTCAAATAAACCCCTTTTTAAGCCGACAGGATATGGTATTTTTTTCACTTTGTACACCTTTTAACTTGTTTTCAACATCTAACACTTTCTTTAGATTCTTTATTCTTTATTTTTTTTTCAACAATAAATAAATTTTATTTATTGAAAGAAGATGATTTATATCAGTAGATAAAAATACGAATAATTTACTAACAAATTAATCACATTGTAAAAAAATTTTAAAAATAAAAGATGATGAATTTATATACTCTTCAATCGTGAAATTTAAAGATTTTTTTAATTTTAATAAATAATTTATATAACAGAAAAATATTTTATCTTTATTGAAATTAAATATAAATTCATTTATCATGTAATATTGGTAGAATTAAATATTTATAAAAATAAGTAATTTAATAACCATTTTTTTAATATATATAAGTGGAAGAAAAGAATGGTAATATCAGATAATTATGGCAAAAGTTGAGAATGTTTGAAAGAGGTGGTGGTTTAAATTTCAACTAAATTAAAACTTTTAGAAAGTCTCAACATCATAAATGTTTGTTAGTAAGACGGCAAAAGGTTCACATCCCTCACCTTCCCTCAAAATTTATGCCAAAATTTCAAAGTGATAAGCATTCATTTGTTTGAATAATAAAACTTGAATGCTGAAACGACACATTCTTTAATTCATTCAATAGTGTATCCATTATTCAACCACATATACGACCTTTAATGGTTTTACATAGCAATTCTTTTGTCCCTAGCAGCATTAATTATTTCAAATCCAATTAAAGTGTACTAGGGAATTAGCACTTTATGGTGAAGATTTAGGTTCAAATTTTCTATATTACAACAGTTTGTAATGGTTAAAAAATAGATCTAATTAAAAAGCCATCCCTATGTTGAAGTGGGTATACAAAATTCATTATTTAGCCAAGCTATTAGTCCCTTTTTTCAACTAGTTCCTCAGCTCAAAATCATGAAACATTCACCACATGCCGACCTTTTTGAATTGTTTCTTTACTTTCATTTCAATCGGATAATAGGGCATGAAGATTAGTTTGCTAGTTGATAAGAATGTCTTTAACAATGCAGAACACCAATAATGTCTTCTTAGTTATACTTATTTTCTTTTACTTCATAAGATTGAAATTACATACACCGACAAGTACAAACATTTCCACTACTCGTACGTTGGCTAGTTGACTAAAATTCAAGTTTATATATATATAAATGACAAGCTTTCATTAAAACTCCAAAAACCAACCGGCATTAATTGATTGTTCCAAGAAATTAAACATGTTATAATTACTGGTTATTAAGATTATGGTCCAAAACTAATAATTAAATAACGAAAAACTCAGTTGTTTTAATGGATTTTTCTTTTGAACATCAGTTGATGAGGCCTTTAATTGCAACTATTTACTTTTTTTTTTGTTGGGCAATGAAAGGGGTGAGCAAAGTGAATTATTATTTGGATCTTGTTTGGAACTTGGAAGAGAACTGAGTAAAATATTAAAGTAGTTTTGTTTTATTAATAGGATGTTATATGACTTAAATTCTGATTGGACTGTATAATATGTTGGAAATATGATTCAAAATCTGTTTTGCAATATCTTCTCATAATTAGTTAGTTGTTAGCTAATAGTATGTTAGTTCCATGATTTTCTATGTTAGTTCCTTTAGTTTCTTATTTTTTGTTTTAGTTAACAGCACTTTGGCTTAGTGCCAGATATCTCTGCTATTTTGTAGTTTTCAGTTGTGATGTAAAGCCTATTTCAGTTCATGAATGGATGGGAGAGTCATTCAGAAAAATCTATTACAAGTATTATTTGTTCTTGTCTTGTTTTATATATAAATTTCAAATTTTTTTTTGAAGGCTTTTCCCAACAGTGGTATCAGAGCAGGTTCGGTTCTAACTAGGCAAAAGAAAGAAGAAGTATGGCCTAGTAGCTGATTTAATTGTTCTCTAAAAATGGTTGTCAATGGAGGTTTAGGCAGCTTCAAAGCATGCATAGAAGATTTTGCAAATTGAGTACAAAGGCAATGGTTGTGTAACATCAAACTCTTCGGCGTGAGTTTGAGACCTTGCCCATGAAGGTTGTAGTTGAGGAGTCTAACGACTTGTCAACTGAGAAGTATGCAGAAAAAGCATTTCCAATGAAGGGGGAGAACTCTCATCAAAAGGAGTTTACAAAAATAGTAGAAAATGAACATGGTAGAAGTTCATTTTCTGGAGGCAAAGACCAATTTGATGGATAGTAAAGGCAGTCCAAAGAGCAAAGAAGTAACAAGAATGGCATTTAATGTCGTTATTACAAGAAGTATCAGTATGGTAAAGTAAATCGCCAGTGCAAGAATGATGAAGTGAATTATGCAGAACAAGATGATGAGAAAGGTGAAGACAAAGCATGTTAAGTGAAAGAGAAGGGAAACAAAAAGGATATGTTCACTGGCAAAGAACATGGACGGAAAAGCATTTGGAGTAAAGAACTAAGCAAAAATAAAAGTAGAGGTTGATTTCAAAGGCAAAAAAGGCAGACCTGTTGTGAGCAAGAATGGAAAAGGAATAAGGAAAAGACATTTCAAGTAAAAGAAAAAGGGTCAAATGCAAAGGAGCTGGAAAAAGGCAGTTGATCAAGGAAAGGATCACAAACATGACAAGGGAAGAAACAAAGGGTCCGAACAAAGATCCAATAGCAATAAGGGCGGAATCCAATGCCATATTTGCAAGAAATTTGGGCATGAGAAAGCTGATTGCTGGTTTAAAGATAGAAAGGAAAATCATGCAGATGAAGAGAGCAGACATTTTATGGCAAATTATGATACAATTCAGACACTTAGTGAAGTGTGGTTTGTGGACAGCGGGTGTTCTAACCATATGGTAGGCTCGAAATCTATTTGTAAAGAACTTGATGAGACAAAGAAGATGAAAGTGCAGCTTGGAAATCGCAAAGAAATGCAAGCAAAAGGAAAAGGAACGGTAGTCATTACAACTATTCAAGTGGAATAAAACTTTTGCATGATGTTCAATTTGTTCCTAACTTGATGCAAAATTTATTGAGTGTTATACAACTGATGACTAGTGGATATTCAATTTTATTTGATGATGGAACATGTGTTATTAAAGACAAGAAATCATGGCAAATAATAGTAACAAAAAAAGAGGAGAGGCAAGATGCAATTGCTAGTGTATCAATCTGATGTTGATTTAGTGTTTCCAAAAGACGAGTTATAAAAGGAAGTCAAGTTTAGTTCAATAAGTAGAAGACGTCTTCATCGAAGCTTTGTCAAGTCGAAGACATGCTTATCTTAGGATGTTACTTGAAGTATGTGATTTTGAATCAAGGGAGAGTGTTAGAAATATGATTCAAAATCTGTTTTGCAGTATTCTCTCATAATTAGTTAGTTGTTAGCTAATAATATGTTAGTTCCATGATTTTCTATGTTAGTTCCTTTAGTTTCTGATTTTTTGTTTTAGTTAACAGCACTTTTGCTTAGTGCCAAATATCTCTGCTATTTTGTAATTTTCAGTTGTGATGTAAAGCCTAGATAAAGGCTATTTCAGTTCATGAATGGATGGGAGTCATTCAGAAAAATCTATCATTCAGAAAAATCTATCACAAGTATTATTTATTGTTGTCTTGTTTTATATATAAATTTCTGATTTCTTTCTAAAGGCTTTTCCCAACATAATATTGGTAGTCTTTTTTTTTTTAAATCGACGACGTCAGAAATTCAACCATTCACTTCACGATTTGTAGTAGTCTTAATTTAGATTTGAACCATCGATATTTAAAACTCATTAAACTTTAACTTATCCGGTTTAATCTGGATGGAATTATTAGAAATTTGTAGTAGTATTTAGTTAGCTTCTGTTCCTATTTCTATTACACGGGGAAGTATTATTAATGATGCCAATGAAGCTGTGTACTATTGTCCATTGAAAATCAAATGTGAAAGTCATTTATTAGGCCGTGTTGATATTCAATCCTCGAGAATAAACTAAAGCAAATCCCAACTGCAAATTAAAGCCAAAATTTTCAAGCAAGAGTTGTCAACCTTGGGATATATATAGGTGTCCAGGTATTCAGATAATTAAAATTATTATTAGCCCAATAATTCTTTGTTTTACAATGAAGTTTTCCACAAATGGAAGTAGAATATGTTAGTTAGTGTAACTCATCTAATTAATAAAAATTCTTGTGAAATGAATTGCATAATAACCAAAATTCACCAAGATTTTTTCTTGGCTATCTCTAATATTTTTTTTTATATATACCTACGTTATCCAAAAATCTTGCATTCCCATTGTGGCATGATCTATCCAAGAAATTAACCTTCAAAAGAATTTCTAGGCGGTTTCTGAATAGATTAAACTATAAATGTCTTAATCTCAGATCCCTTTGTTGAGTCCAGTAAGAACAAAAGCATCTCCAGTTGTAAGTGATCCTGTTCTGTAAGCAACAACAACAGAAGAAAGGATATTATATACTTCTGAAAACCTTCTATTTTATAAACTCTTTGTCTGTTGATCTCTAACGATTAATTAATCACAGTCTGGCAACTGTAGCTCCATGCATGCATAACTTGCAATATCTGTCTAAATCGCCAACAACATATATCTTAACAACTCCTATCACTTTTGAATATATTCCTCAATTGGAACCTTCCTTTTGTCATTTTTGGTCCCCTTCCTTCCTGTTACAAAAGTAACCCAATTCCGTACAATAAAGGATGCCCATGACCCATTTCTTAAAGATCTCGGATCTAATCTTAGGATAAGTTTGTCCCATTCTTTAGTTTCTATAAAAACCATCGTCCTACTATAGCCTCTGGACTCTATTCTATTACATTCTTCTTGAGAAATCATACACACACATAACATACATACACTCTTGCTTGTTTCTTGAATAACCCAAAAACCCTAAAAAAATAGAAAGAATTGAAGAAGATAATTATGTCGGTTCCTGATTTCAGTGCTCTTAAAGAGTTGCACAATTCTGCCAATGACCTTCTTCACTCACCAGAAGTCCAACAAGTCCTTGTCCACAAAAGCCAGGAAAAATGGGTCCAAGAGGTGTGCGAGGCATCTCTAAAAATGTTGGACGTGTGCAGCATTTCTAAAGATGTTCTTTTGCTCGTCAAAGAACATCTTACAGACCTACAATTCACGTTACGAAGAAAAATACTTAGCCAACAAAATATTAATTCCAAGATTGCTGCTTATAATCACTGTAGAAAAAAGCTAAAGAAAGAGACGTTGAAATGTCTGCGTTCACTGAAGGGAATGAAGTGCAATTCAGTTGTTATTTCAGATATTTCAACTATAGATCACAAGCTTATGGTTGTTGTTCAAGTACCGAAAGAAGTCAGAGTCATCACAATCTTCATTGTGGAGTCCTTGTTGTCTCTCATTTCAATTCCATGGCTGGATCAGAAATCTACTAACAAAGGGTCTTTGAGGTGGAAGTTGTTTAGCTCAAGTGGCCAGAGGCAGAATGATTTTTGTGACGAAACGGCACTTCCAAGTGCAAATAAAAGATTGAAGGCTGTGGAGATTGCCATTGAAGATCTTGAAGTGGAATTAGAGTGCATATTTAGTTGTTTAATCCAAACTAGGGTTTCACTTCTGAATATACTTACTAACTAAATAGGACCTATACAAATATAAAGCGTGTGCATTCATTGCAAACCTATTTAAGGGATTATTGTTTAACATGCTGCTGCTTGCAAAAAAGCAAACCATCTAGCTAGCTAGATATATAACCTTCCTTCATTTTCTTTAGTCGTATTTGTATTATGTTCGTTTAACTCATTTAATTATTTATTTTGGAAAATAGAGAGGTAAGAACGTAAAATAAAAAGTTACAACTGCTCTAGAACAATAGAAATTTCAACAATATCTTGCAATAACCTGGTGAAAATTGTTGCGTTGGTGGACAAACGAGCGTTTGAGCAATTTGCGCTTTGAAAATTTTTTTATCCTCACCTATACATATATATAATATGATTCTAAATACAATTCATTAAAAATATGTAATGTATTTACTAACTACTTGTTGTGCATAGGTTGGATGCAGGAAAAAAGAAAACTCACCCATGTCATACAGTTCACGTAAATATACCCATTGCTAGCTACCACATTCAAAATTATTAATTACAAAATGTAAAATCAATCAATTTCATGATCCATTTTTTTAGTTATTTCATATACAAGACTGTCCATCCAATATTTAACTCATAAATAAACAATAAGTGAGCAGCTAGCTAGCTATAAGCCAAATCTCTTATTGACTATGTTCTGTATGAGGAGATCATATAACAAATTAGAATTTTATTTTATTGGAGCTAAATCGTATTGAGCTGGTCAAGGAAGCTTCATTCTAGTCAACTTCATTTCACAGGTACGTAGGCCTCTAAAATAATTTAACTTACATGCAGCTGTATACCTCAATCTTGTCAAGTTGTTTACTCAAACTCTTAATTTGACTCCAAAGCATCCAACTAATGGCTCATTGAATACTAAACAATAACTTAATGTATACATAAAATTAAATTGAGTCAAAACCAAAAATGGTAGATCGAGAATAAGGAAAAAGCAAAGAGCATCCTTGTGTCTGCACTACAGGGTCTATTAAGGCAATATAGATTCTCAGTTGGTTTAATAATTACAATCGTGTAACATTAATCGAGACATGCCAACCCATATTATCATTTTTTTTTTAAGACTGGAGTATTAGTGGTTGGAAATGACATAATTTTGCACCTGTTTATCCTTAGATTTGTCTCCCATTCTGATGCACGAAGATGCAGCAGTGGTCTATTGTAATAATTAAACAAACTCTTTGTCCATATTGAGAACCTGCAGTGAAGTGTTAAAATGTCTCCCTTTGCAAGAATGCTACTTTCCTTTCCAATTGCCCACTTCCGCTTGCATTCTTGCAACTTCGAACGAACAGCCTGTAGGGACCTCTTGCAAACGTAAGTTCTGAACCAGCTTGGAGTAAGTCCAACCCAAGCTTGATTTTAGTGAGGCCTTGTAACCTTAATTGAGGCGTTGCTTAGATGACATGCAAAAGCCCAAACCTAAAAAGCCCCTTACTGGACCAAAAACTATATTCTTGCACTGTGGATTCATTAAGAAACTTTACATGCATCAATTTCGTCCACCCATCATTTTCGGCGTGACAAATATGGATTGAGATGTTTGACCTTTCATTTTCAGTTTAATGAAGCTTACGGCATAAATTTGTAATTTTGTTATTGTTGCTTTTCTAGCTAGTTATATTTCAACCTAGACAAAAACCGAGTTCAAATTTAACCTCATTGTCTTTGATGTCTAGCCTAAAAAAACAACTGGATTGCAAGTTATCATTATTTATATAGTTCAAATTAGTAGCTCAAACTGAATTCCTAGCTTCTACATCTTCTATTCAACTGTTACCTCTTCTTGCTTCTGCATAAAGTAACCAAGTAGGAAAGCAACTATATATCAGATATCCAAACATGTGAGAAGACGCAATATCCATATGCATATGTATCTAATAAAAACATTGAACCACATTAGTACTTTCTGGTCTAGTCTGCAAATGACCTTGCATTTGTTGCAGCTCCACTACCAGTTCCACAATTTATACCATAAAATTGGAAGCGCAAGTACAAAGATAACTGCACTCTGAAATTTGAATCCATGCTCATAAGTTAACAAGTAAAAATGAAACTGTGTTCATCACATTATGTCTATGCCAATCACCTTCCGACAATCTCTTTATTGAGTAGATGAAACTAACAACGATGTCCACACAGCATTTGTTAACTATCATCGACAACCAAAAACATTTACGGTTGCATCTTCACTCTTCCAAGCAATGGCTGTAATCACAACGTCAAAAAGCATGATAGCTCCAGTTTGTCTAACAATCTTAAACAAAAAACAAATAAATTTCCAAGACAAATTCCTAAACCAATGATACTGTAACACCAGTGAACAAACACACATAAAAAAGTTGCAAAAACACCAAAGAGAAAGGGCCATGACGAGTGTAATGCAGGTCCTTCAGTTATCACCGGTTTTTCACATTGCAAGAGAGAGTGGAGGGAAGGAGGGATGGTTGGTTTACTTAAACAACCTCATTCATTAGCTACAAATAGCAGCATTTTCCCATAAACTACAAATCAGAGTTGAAACTAAGCGTTAGAGAGACTTCTACAAACACAACAAATCCAACTACAGGCAACTAAAACTAAAAGCCCTTTCTTCATATTCAAACAGAAATATCTAGAGTATCTCTTTTGTCATTTCAGGAAATTTCCACATTCCCCAATATACAGCGTTATTAAATTTGTAGCAACTAGTATGACCATGGACAAACATAACAAATGCAAGTATTTCAAAAGACCTAACTATTTCATTCAATCTCATTCTCTGAATTACACCTTGTCCATATAAGTAATGCAAAGCCACTTATCCAGTGATAGGAAGAAAAAATACCTAGTGGTCGTGGTCGTGGCCATGGTCACCGTGGCCCTCCCAAGGATGTCGCCAACCCTTGGAAAAAAAAAAAAGCACAATTGTGAATTAGTCTAAAAAGAAAATAAAATATTAAAGAAATACCCATCTATAATCAACTCTCACCAAAACTACGGGACCATCTTGCTTAGCCCTGTACAGGATCCAAAACCTAAAAAAAACAAAAATACAGCAAACCTCATTGAAGAATCAGCTCACAGTTTTAAGAATGAATATAGCATTACTTGAACCACTAAATTTTTTTAATCCTATTTCAATCAAATCGCAGAGTAAAAGCCATCCAATCCAGGTTGCTATAGTTTCTTCTATTTAATTACCTAAGTCATCAGTTCAATTAAATTTCTACACTAAATGTGCAAAACATACGAAACAAATCTTCAGTAAGATCCCTAATCGAAACCCTACATATCAGACTCCACCAATCAAGTTCACTCCAACTATGCAGTTAAATTACACTATTATTTGCATTCGCTGACAAATTAAAAAGCAAAAAATTATCTTTTTGAGCACCAGATACAGAGAAAATTAATTCAACAAAAATAGCTCATAACGAGGCAAAGAAAGCAGATCAGTAAACGCACATATAGCAGTCGAATAATAGATAAAGCAGATATGAAGAAAGGACCAAAACACAGCAGAAATTAAATAATTAAGGGTTTGAAATAGATAGAGAATCGGAGATAACGATGGGCAAGAACTGACCACATGACGGCACATAAGCCTTTTCCGGTAACTGTATGCCATCGCTTTGGCGGATGTACTGTCACCCCCTTGTAAGTATAGCCTTCTCCGTGCCCTCCTCCCATATGCCTTTCTCTGCAATTCAGAAAGTGAACGACCGGCGAGTCTTGTTTTGATGGATCCACTATTTTTCTCTATGCTATGCGCGCGGCACCTGATTCCAATCTCTCGTCCTCTAGGCCTCGCCCAATTGGAGCTTCAATGGGCTGAAATGTTTTGTCTCTGTCTGGGCCCCTCGGCCTAAACATTTTTAAAGTTGTCGGCCTGTTGCAACCAAAAAAATAATAATAAATATTTATTTTTTCAGCATTTTGAACCTTTGAAAGCATATCTATGCTAAGAGTATTTACTGTATTTAGATTGAAAAAGGTCTAAATATTTTATATTTAATTAATAAAAAATATTACATAAGTTAAATTTTTCTTTTTAGAAGATAAAATTCGATCCTTAATGAATCAGTGGTATCTCATAATACTCGACCTCTAGATCAGGAACGTAAATCATTAAATGTTATCACTATTTGTTTATTATGAGTATTTGATAAATAGACAAGTGACAATGTAGTATAATTATTTTATATGAGTTTAGTCATTATTATAAAAAAATGTTCCAACAAAAAAAAAGGAAAAAAATAATTAATCAATGGCAAATTCAAGGGAAGCAAAATTTGACTTGTTGCGTATTTGTGTAACAAGCATTTGGCATGTTTCATTAGAGAAATCTATCTGGTGGAGGGCTGCATGTATTCCGACGGTCAATGTTACCATGAACTCTTCATATTTAACACGGACCGTGCAAAGTTCTATTAGTCAACAAAAACACACCATATTCTAAGGAGAAAAAAGAATTTGCACACGCAGACCAAACAATGCAAGGAAAGCAAACATCCTAGGCGGGCAGACCAGTGACCATACAATGAAAGCAAGTAGGTTGAAATATTGCAAACTCATTCCTGCCTCATCAAAATGTCACATTTTAATTAAGGTTTGCAGGAGGAAAAGTAAGAGTTAGATTGTCGTTGGCGATATTCATCACCATTTAAGAAAATGTTAGGCAAATACGACAAAGGTTGAAAAAACTGTCAAAATAGTGACACTATAAATAAATTTACACATCCTTTTGTATTTTTTTTTAAAATTTGTTTTGCACTTTGTGGACAATAATATTTTTTGATCTCTTCATAGCAATTAACTTTACAATAGTAATTTTTTTTAATATTATAAGTTGATCTGATTTATAATTTTTTTTGTAACTTTGGATAAAATATAATTACTTATATTAATATGCGCCAATCACTGATTAATTTGTTAATGTGGTAAAAAAATTTAATTAACAACTATTAAAATTAGTTAATAGGAATTATTCCATTTTAAAATGGTGCCTTAAATTCAAGTGATTATATATTATAGCAGTTTTAAATTAATTATTAAAAAAATTATAAAAAAAATCTACACATGCCCAATTAAAACATAAAAGAAATGTACTGAATTTTTTTTTCATCGGAAATAAAAAAAAAATATATATGCTGGGATTAGACCTACAAAAATGCAAATTTTTTTATTCCTATTTCAGGCAAATAATTGTTAGAGACAGATAGCATTCCCACTTTCACCTTAACTAAGGGCCACTGTTTCCTCGCCACGAAATAAAATATCTGGGTATGTCCACAGTCCACCCTCTAGCATAATCTTAAAAAAAGACCCCTTTTACATTAACTTGAAGCGCCAGCGCCACCGGACTAAGAGAGGAAAACCGGAAAAAGGTTCCATGGCACACACTAGCACATCCGCAATTGATCCAAGAAGCGGCTTTTGCCGATCTGATTCAACTTTCTACAGCAAACGCAAACCTATTCCTTTGCCACCCAAACACTCCATAGACATCACCACTTTCATTTCCTCCCAGGCCCACAATGGCAAAACTGCCTTCATCGACGCCACCACTGGACTCCATCTCAGCTTCTCCGACCTATGGAAAGCCGTTGACTCCGTCGCTGCTTGTTTGTCTGATATGGGAGTTCGCAAAGGCCACGTCATCCTTCTCCTTTCTCCAAACTCTATCTTCTTCCCTATTGTTTGCCTCTCTGTTATGTCTCTTGGCGCTGTAATCACCACCACTAATCCTCTCAACACTCCTCGTGAAATTGCCAAACAAATCGCTGACTCCAAACCAGTATTCGCCTTCACTATCCCACAACTCATTCCTAAACTCACCGAATCAAACTCGAATCTCCCCATCATCCTCATAGACGACGACCACAGCTCCGCCGCCAAAAGAGAACCCAAAATTATAGCAACTTTAACTGAAATGATGAGAAAAGAACCGAGTGAGAGCCGAGTCAAGGAGCGTGTCAGTATGGATGACACAGCTACTCTGCTCTATTCTTCTGGTACAACCGGAGCAAGCAAAGGCGTGATTTCCTCTCATAGTAACTTAATCGCTATGGTTCAAACAATCGTTGGACGTTTCAACGAAGACAGAGAGCATAAATTCATATGCACAGTCCCTATGTTTCATATCTACGGTCTAGCAGCTTTCGCGATGGGACTGCTCGCGTCAGGATCAACGATCATAGTTCTCTCGAAATTCGAGATGCATGAAATGCTGTCAACGATCGAGAGGTACCGTGCTACCGATCTTCCTCTGGTCCCACCTATACTAGTAGCAATGATCAACGGTGCTGATCAGATGAGGCTGAAGTATGATTTGAGTTCGCTGAAAACAGTTCTGTCTGGAGGGGCTCCACTCAGTAAAGATGTGATAGACGGTTTTGTTGCGAAATATCCAACGGCGGAGATTCTTCAGGGTTACGGGCTGACGGAATCGACGGGCATAGGTGCTTCAACAGATACATTAGAGGAGAGCAGAAGGTATGGTACGGCGGGGTTGCTGTCTCCGAGTATGGTGGCGAAGATTGTAGAACCAGAGAACGGAAAAGCCTTGACGGTTAACCAGACCGGCGAGCTTTGGCTTAAAGGTCCTTCAATCATGAAAGGTAAGTGGACGTCACTACCCACCGCAATGCTTTTATTAATTTATTTTGTTTGTTTTCAGTTGGTGATTGCCGTTGTCCTTTTGTTGTGCGAGAATTAATATAATCAAGAGTCATTTTTTTGAGAAATTTTATGCTTACTTTTGAATAATTTTCTTCACATGAATTAAAAAATATATTTAATATATATATATAATTAAAAAATTAAATTAATAATATTAACTCATTTAAAATATATTAAATTTTAATTTTTATTATTCTATTTAAATATTTAATTTTTATTGATTTGCGCCTTCGATTTAAAGATTAGGATCTACATTTCTTGCAAAATATAAAGAGAGAAATATAAAATTTATCTATTTAAAGATTAGGATCTACATTTCTTGCAAAATATAAAGAGAGAAATATAAAATTTATCTACCTACCTGGAAATGTGGAGCCATACTCCACTCACATATGGTGAAATTGACTGCAAAAAAAAAAATATTTTTATAGGACATTAAAAAAATTTTAAAAAATAAAAAATAATATTTTTATAGGATATTAAATAATATTTTTATCCAAATCAAATTAGTCTTCACATCAAATAAAATTATAAAAAATGTAAAAAATTGTTATTTTACGAGCCACTGCATTTCAGAAATATATCAGCATCCAAAATAAAAATACAATTATGTTTTTATGGATATAGTGCACTGCTGACATACAATGAGTGTGATAATTTTATATCACAACTATTTGATAGGCAGATCTTTCAGTTTCACTATTATTGTTAGAAAATACATTCACAGTTTCACTATTGATACTTATATTGTCTGGTGGACTTTGCAGGCTACTTTAGTAATGCTGAAGCTACATCTTCAACTCTTGATTCAGAGGGATGGCTAAGAACTGGAGACCTATGCTATATTGATGATGATGGCTTTATCTTTGTGGTTGATCGATTGAAGGAGCTCATTAAATACAAGGGATATCAGGTAATAAATCAGTGCATTGGCTTCTCTGTTTTTGTTTTTTTGGCCCTTCTTCGGTAATTATTCTTCCTAATCCTGTACATAAAATGACAGCTATTACTGCATTCTCTCGCGGAAACTGTGATTTAGAGGGATTTACTCTGATTGCATTCACTCTTCTCTTGTTAGGTTCCCCCAGCAGAACTAGAGGCCTTGTTACTTACTCATCCAGAAATTTCGGATGCTGCTGTTATACCGTAAGCATTACTTTACTTATGAAGTTCAGCTTTGGCATTCACTGTTACGAGCCTTGGAGTTGGAGACATAAATTATCCTGGAATTGGAACCTTATTGCTCTTTTGATCACTAGATTCTCCGCAGTTGAAAAAGTAATTTTCTTTTGGTAAAAATGAGGCTGAATGTGGTTTTTATATCTCAGGTTTCCTGACAAGGAGGCTGGACAGGTTCCCATGGCATATGTAGTAAGAAAGGCGGGAAGCAATTTATCAGAGAGTTCCATCATGGATTTTGTGGCAAGACAGGTGCGTCTGAAATTTCGATTACTTGAATTATCAAACTTCTTCAAGAGCACAACAATAATTAACCATAGCATTGCTCTGTTCTTAATACATACCATCATAATGGGCTGTTATGTATGTCCCTGCAGGTGGCTCCGTACAAGAGAATCCGAAGAGTTACATTTATTGCTGCCATACCAAAGAATCCATCTGGCAAGATTCTCAGGAAGGATTTGATAAAGCTTGCTACCTCTAAACTCTGAATCGTTTGGGGCTTGCAATAACATGCCTTTAGAACAACGAGGAACTATCATATTCGTACCTGTCAATTGTCATTAGTTTTGAGCCCAGAATATGACCTTTTAGCTTGTTTATCTGCATAATTTGCATCCCGTTTCATATTGACTTTTTTTATATTCATGATGTAAAGGCAACTATTACTCGCTCTCCTCCGACTAGGATCTGCAATAAACGCTTGTTTAAGTTTTTGGTCCATCTATTGCTAGATGAAATATATGCAAATGCTACAAAAGGAACCATAGCAATTATTGTATAATTTAAAATGATACAAGGCAAAAGTTCATGTGAATCACTTCGCATGCATCCTGCTGTACAAAACTGCAGATCCACAGGCGGTATTCGGGCACCTTGACTGAGAGTAGGAAGACGACGAAATGCCGTCACAATTATTCATTGAGAGAATATCATTTTCGACTTCCGGAGAAGGATTCTTACTTAACAAAGCGAAAATGTATTCCATGAATTCTTCCTCGCAAGGAACTTGCAATGGTCCATGAGCCATAGTCCCAAACTCTTCTTGAGCCATTTCAAGTAAAACTTTGAAAATGGGATGATTCAAGTAGTCTATAGGCACAGCAAACCTCTTGCCGTCCTTGGTGTAGACAGCAAAATGACCCTTCTTTCTCTTGTGGATCCATTTGTGTATGATATCGCTTAGTATCTTAGAAGAACTCTTCATGTACCAAAACTCACCGTTGGTTTTTAAGATTGGTTGTAGCCAGGCTAAGGAATTTTAAGAAATGGAACGTTTGTAATGCCATATGTTGTTGGAGGACTATGATGATTTTATAAGCAGTTGGCGGATGGAAGATTTTAAAGCTAAGGTGATAAGAGGAAGCCCGCATACCGGTAATGTATGGAGAGTATAATGGGTTTCCTGTGACTTATGATAATGTTGGGGACCTGAGTTTTTATTATAATATGTCTATTGGATATGAAAAAAGAAAACAAAAACGAAGTGGACTACTTTTGTTTTCAAACTAATCTGTGGCTTTGGTCTTTTACAAGGTGGTGACGAAGGATGAAGTGATAGAAGATCGGTGAACGAGGTGGTTCCATAAGCTAAAGCTGCTATAAATCTTTTAAGGAAGTAGACTTAGTTTGTACAGTACAATATACATTTTTTCCCACTTCACTGGCCGGAAGGGTTAAAAGCCCACTCCACCATGCCTTATTCACAGGCCTTACGCTGAGTCGCTGACTTAGCCCAAAATAAATGAATATGTATCTTGAAGTTATAATTTAATAAATATATTTTAGCGATCTTTACTGAAATGCCTCAAAAATTCAAGTTAACAACTAAAATATCTAAACATTTTCTAAATTACTAAAATGCACCTAAAATGAAAAATATGGAAAAATAATTACACAATTGCACTCATCTCTGTCATTTCCGTAACTCAAGTGTTGAAACGCAAAAAAAAATAAAAATGATCCTTTGCTTCTTCTTCTTCTTTTTCTTGTTGCAAAAAACTAATCTCAACAAAGATAGCTTTAGGGTCAGGTGTTGGATAGCACCTTCTATTTACATACCTTCACTTGTGGTAGGGTAAGTTAAATATCTTGTTGTTAGGAAACTTGGGGATTTTATTTTTTTGTTGCAAATTGATACATAAAATCCAATATTTTCTTCATCTTTGTTTTTGCTTCGATTTTTTTTCTTTTTTCTTAATTTGTTCATTCCTCTTTTCTTTCCTTAGGTTGTTGATTCGTGATTCTTGGTTCTTGATTGAACCAGTGATTTTGGTATTGTATTTGCGTTTCTTGATTTTGGGATTCTTTGAGAAAGGCCATGGCACCTGGAATTTTATTGAAGCTTCTAAATGGGATGAATACAGGGGCAAAGCTTCTACCCATCCAAGAAAACTAATGTCGAATATCATATTCTATTTTTTTTTCTTTTGCATCAGAATCATTTTCTTTGACAATTTTTTTTCTTTTGATTTGTTTAGGAAGGTTATGTTGACTGCATGGATTTGATACAAAGACTTGGAAGTGAGTCACTTGAAGCTTGTAAGATTGAGGACGAGTTAGTGACGGATAGTGGATAGACAATTTTTGGTTTATTTGCCTCGCTTCTTGATTCTTCAATTCAAGGTACTTGAATTAAAATGTTTAGTCTAAAAATTTCCAAAAAGTGGGATTGATGGAGGACACATCTTTGGCGGTTTTACCAAAGAGGAATTTTTGCTGTTATTTCACAAAAACATTATATTAAAAGTGAGAATCATTGGGTGTTGTATGGAAAATTTAAGTTATTTCTTTTATTATTCACTAATAGGATGCCTTTTTTGAAGGAAAGAAGGGAAAAAAAAAAAAAGCTTGTTTGTCCTATGGTATTTACTTAATTTTTTTTTAATTATGTAGACTCGCCTTGTTTATTCTATTGTGGTTGGGGGATGAGATGGCACTGATAATCTTGAATTTCTTATTTTTGAAAGATATTCAATTTAAGGAAAAATATTGCAGGTGTTGATATTCTTTCGTAGTTATATTGTTTATTTTAGTCTTAAGTCCTTATCACATATGACTATGTGAGGAACCTTTTTATGACCTTATAATTATTCATTTTCATGATTTTTTTTTTAAAAAATTCTATGCAGGACTGATGATGATTCTTGATTTGATTTTTACAATTTCAGAAATCATGCAAAAATGTTTCAAAGTCTATTAGGTGTGTCTAATATTGGGGAGAATATTTATAAATTTCTATCATTTAGTGTTTTTTTTTTTTGAAATTTCCATTAATAGAAGTAAAAATCTATAGCACTTCCATAACAGCGAGCACTATAGATATGAGCATTTAGTTGTTCATGCTACTGCTAGAGCAGCTGGTGGAGCCCTTGCTGCTACTGTCACTACTCCCCTTGATGTTGTTAAAACTCTATTGCAGTGTCAGGTACCCTTCAACCTCCAACTAACTGTACACATTTTCTAACTAGTTTTAGATTATTTAGATTGGGTTAAGTACTTGCTAAATTATGAAAAACTATTTCAAGCCTTATTAAGGATTGTTGTGATTTGCACTGTTGGTGTTGGTGCGATTGCTTAAGGAGTTGGCACAACATATGGCTACATTTCTCCTTGGACAGACTGATTTTATTCTCTTCTGGTACATATGCGAAGGATCACATCCCCATTATTGCATCTGTTTATTTTATTTATTTATTTTTTCTTGGAAATGTATTAGAAATATAAAATAAATGTAAAGTATTCTAAATTATTGTATCAGAAACGGAAAATAAACGTAAAGTATTCTAAATTATATATATATA